>JAGFMF010012090.1:402136-438920 GCA_019455555.1 Galemys pyrenaicus | reverse complement strand
CCCTCTCTGGCCGGCAGCAGGGATCGAACTCGTGCTGCAGCGGCTGTGGTTTGCTTCATAATACGTTGCTTAACCCACTGCGCCACCAGAGAGGCCCTAAACTGCTTTCCATTTTAAAGTTTGTGTGTGTGCCTGCACATATATGTGATCATGTACATGAATTTTTTAAATTACAGAAACTAAAAAGACTGATAATAACAAAGATTGGTAAAGACTGTTGGTAAAGATATGGGAAAACTGGAACCCTGGCTGATATTTTTGGAAAGTGGTATAATCACTTTGGAAATGTGGCAGTTCCTTAAAGCTAAACATTGTTACTATGTGATATGGCAATTCCAACCCTAGGTATCCAAGAGAACGGAAAATGTCTACATAAAACCTCTATACAAATGCTCAGAATATTACTCTTAAGTGCAAAAAAAGCAGAAACAACCCAAATTTCAATCAATTAATATTTGGCAACTAAATGAAGCACTGATACATACTACCATAAGAACCTTTGAAACATGCTAAGTGAAAGGAGCCAGACACAACAGGCAACATATATGATATGATTCCATTTATAGGAAATGTCCAGAATATACAAATTCATAGACTGTTGGTTCCTTCACACAGGGTAGATGAAGAAATAGGGAATGACTATTAATGGGCACAGGGTTTCTTTTATGGTGATGAAAATGTTCTGATGTTAGCTAGTGGTGATGGCCGCACAGCTCTGTGAATATATTAAAACTGATGATTACCTCTTAAAAAGATGAGTTTTATAGAGGTGAGTTAATAGCTCAATAAAATTGTTATTTAAAAAAAATTAAAGGGAAAACATTAACCATAAAGACTCAGAAACTTATTATTTGAAGATATGTTCTCTGCAAGAGTATGGATCTAACAAAAGTGAATGTGCATTCTTTTCATCCTCGCTTACACATGACAAAAATTAATACTAGTACTAAAATTATACTAGAGCATGCAACATCTCTTTAACCCTTTCAAAATAAGGGAACAAATCAAAAGCTTAAAGTCTCACCCTGACCACAGCCAGTTTCACCCTGCCCACATAAAATACCAACATGCCAAGGGCAATAAGTAACTAAGAGTCATGGAGTCTTCTAAGACCACACTGAAAACTTTAATTTCCTTTTTTGATTGAGAGTCATTTGCATTTAATGGCTAATGTGAGCTGTAGTCTGTGCCACAGGATATGAGTTGTGGGTTACAGTTGGCGTATGAGGCCAGGATGGTAAAAGGAAAGGCTGTAAGAAAATTTTAGAAAGGGCCACAGAAAGGACATACACAAGCTCCAGGTGCTCTGTCATAAGAACAGCTTTTATGGTTAAGATACAACTCAAAATTCACCTTATTTCCAGACAGGTAGTACTAGACAATGGATGGAAATGTTCAAAAATAAGTTTTAGAATTTACCAAGGGAGTGAGAGAACATCAACTGATGAAGACACACAAGAGCAAGCCAGAAAAGGAACTTAAGGTTGAAGCCAAGGATGAAGCAATGTTGAGAAGCTTGTCTTCTCGCACTTTCCTTTATGATGCTGAGCCATGGTCCATGCCTGCTTCATGGAACTTGCCACTTGTCTATGCATGAAATGTGCGCCACTGATAACCAACGGCTTCTTGCCATCAGCTACCCCCACCTTTTACCTAGGAATAAACCCTCTCTCTAGTTAACATTAAGTAATTCTTACTGAAAAAACAAATGAACGACAAATCATTTCATTTTGCTGAAATAATTGGCTGAATGTCTTTTATTGAAATATACTTAGGCTATGATTAGAAATGCTGGTGTCTGGTAAAAGCATCAAGGGCTCTCTTGTGTCCATACTAGTGATTCTGTCCTCCAGAAGTCACGTTGGTCTGCCCTCGGGTCACCCACACCATCTGTTAATGCAGAATCTCAGGACAGAGCACTGCGTAGCATTCTCACAGAGCTGAAGAGTCATCTCAGTCCCTACCAGCATCCGCGGAGAAAAAGGCAGGCACTTTCTCTAGTCTTGTGCTGATTTCTGCCATTACCAGCTCAAGCTGGAGTTCCAGGGAAATCTCCCAGTAAACCTTCATACCTTGTATCTCCTGACATCATCTCCTTAGCTCTCTCAAGTGCTTCTATTCGAATCCATCTTTCCTGTCAATTTCTTCCTAGTTCAACATTTAGTCTCTAAGCTGTCTAAATCTTTTGTTTCCTGCTAGCCAATGTTCAATTACACATAAGCACATTTTGATATTTTATGTGCTGGGCCCATTTCTGGGAACCTACTAGGCAACCTGAGTAAAGACGCACTTGTTCTTTCTCTAGGCATCAGTCATCCACAGAACAGCCAGCAAGGAGAGAAAGGGGTTAGTTCATCACCTGCTCTCCAACAACCCATCTAATCCTTCGGTCTCAGCAGCAGTTGTTTCTCTGAACACAATGTGAGTGATCCCACTTAAAATCTTTCCATAATTCTCAATGCTTACAAACAGCTCCTTCACATCAGGATTCTGGTCTATCTCTTCCCTTTTTGGGCTCATCTCTTCATACTCCCTTTGCCCTACTTCAAACACATCACTAAGACACATGGAATCCAGATGTGTGACTTCTTCTGGGATGTCTTTTGGACACCTCTAACACCTCAAGCAGCACTTCCCCTGAGAAGACACCATTTCTATCTTTGGTCAGGTAGACAAATATCAGGCAATGTCATCACTGCTAGGGAAGAAATCTATGCTGGCAGAAGCAGAGGCAAATCCTGGCATAGCAAAGGAAGTTTACTACTCCCGTCCTCTACAACAGCCCCCAGCATGCTGCTCTGTCACTCTGGTTGCCTCTCCATACTGAGGAAAACTGTGAGCTTTGCAAGATCCTTCTACTCAGCACTGTGTACATACACAGTGAATACAGAAGCTATATATATATATAACATAAGGAGCTTGCAGAGGAGATATAATTACAACAGGATACCTGATGACTAGCTTATCTGGCTTATCTCTTGATGGAGAACAAATCAAGACCAACATAAATATTTCTGTAATGACTCTGATAGTTTTAGGTTGGGTTAGGCAATATCCTCTTGCTAAGATTGGTATCAACTCTGAGAAGTATTTTATTCAGTTGTAAAGTCCCAGTTAAATTCCTTTGTACAATTGGAGAAATAAAGCCTTTGATTAAAAACTGAAATTTCCCCAGCCCCCTCAAAAGAGGTGGGGGAGGGGAGCAGGTGTGGAAGAATATCTGATCTATCATATTCTTTAGTCATAAACGTGTTTGGGTAAAACAATGTGATGTTCTGATAACGTTGATAAAAGTAACTTCTAGATTGGGTCACAGGAAGCCTAAGATAAATGCTGAGAGGAAACAGGTTCTTTTTGAAGTAGCCTCTTCATAATCATTTTCCCACACATTTGTTCAACTTCCGAAGGATGACTGAATACTTGATTTGCTTTGCAAATGAAACAGTTTAAGAATGAGACATTCAGATAATGTCACAAATGTTTTTAGAAGTCTCCTCCAGCTCACTTTAAGTTGTGAGCTTCAGACTGCTCCTCCTAAAGCTCACTTTAGGCTGTGGCTTTAGAGTTCTGTGACTTATAGCTACAGGCTGTGTCTCTTAGATCCTTGGGAGTCTTTGTTGTGTGTTAGCACTTGTTTTTAGAACAGATTTCTCGAGGGTCTTCAAAGAAGATGAAATGGAAGATGTCCTCTGCAGCACCCTGACAACACAGACAGTGACAGGTTTCCTAAGTTTGCCTGAGTGGTGTTGCCTGATGGCAATGAGTACCATAGCTTCCAAATTCAAGTGGGAAACGTGGGGAAGAGGGTGTGAAGATATTTATTATTTTGCATATGCCATGGCAGGTCTCTAATTTTATTTTCATGTATTACACACGTGCCGAAGTTTTACAGAACCTAGCAGTTGGGAAATGAAGACAGCAAGCCTGAAATGACCAGGGGAGACGCTTCTCTTATGCAAAAAGCACATTTAAGTCTTTTGAAACGTCAACAAATCAAAACTTTTCAATATTCCCTTGGCTTTCTTAAGGTTGCCTAGCCTAGTGTCTGCTAATAGTTTTGCCTATCAGAAGAACACATGATTAACAATTCCAGCAATGAAATTGTTTTGGAGATATCTTAAGCTTATTAAAATTTTTCAAAGAGATCATGACATTGTTATCACCAAGAAGAATCTCCTTTTACCTTTCAGTGAGACACATTCTCCATATATACTTCAAGCAGTTTCTATTCTCAAATACCTAATGAAAAAGATAACAAAATTTGAATGGAAGTATTTTTGGTGAAAGTAAATTGTATCCACGATAAGAAACTCATTTAAAAACATCTCTCCTAGGTTTCTATTTCATAATAACTTTTGTGCGTTTAAAGACACACACACTGATTTTTTTCTCTAAACCATATGAAATTGAGATGCCAAACACAAAGAACTTCTCTATTAATATCAGGATGGATGCAAACACACAAAAAAGAAGCACACCACTACTACAGGCACTAGTAAAGATTTTTATTTCTTATTTAAACCATGCTGCATGTACACATATAATATCAATATATACAATTGAACAAATATAATTTATACATAAAATACAATGAAAGTGTGGCTTTGAAATTAATGCAACAAACACACTGTACAACCATAGTTTTGGTCAGTATACAATATTATAATAATGCAATGGAAATTATTAATGATTTAAATTAGACTACTGTGTAAGTTCAAAGGCACTAAGAAGATCTATGTTTTCTTCTAGCATTTTAAGAACAAAGGATAATTAAAAAAGAAAACAGATGTATACAAAGAAATTGGGCAGAATTTAATGCTTAAATGTAAACTCTACCCATTCTTTAATTCACAGCCCTATACAAAAGAAAGTGATTTCCTTAAGAATTAAAGGGAAAGAAGTTTTTAAAAGACTAAAGAGAAACAACAAAAGCCACCCAAAAGCTATAATCATAATTTCAATAACATGTTACAGATGAAGTAGCACCACCCCTTCGTCCAAAGTAACTTTTAAACTTGCCAGGGGAAAAAAAAAATTTTTTTTTTCTCCTCAGAAAGTAGGTATCATAGCTTGTTAAATGGATTTACTTGAGGGATAAATACATAGGTATAGACCTCTCTCCATTAATCCTATACCATACCAGAATCAAAACAAAAATGAGAAATACTATTTTATATTTTAATATTCTAATTATTAACATATGTAATTATGGGGTTTATCAAAGAACATACTACAAACAACATTCTATCAAGGATCCTTTTAATAAATATTACTTTTTTAAAGGAAAAAGAAATTAACCATTAATAACCTATTTTTATATATGTAACATTCATTCAAAATCTACCTATTTATTTCAAATAATGAGCGAGTTTGTCTATCTATATCCTTTCGTGAAATTAACACTGAAGTTATGAAACAGTTCATTTGTAGACAAAGACAGTAAAAGTGGAAAACACAGAACTGCTATGATTGGAGCTAAATGAATACCTCTAAAGTTAGTGTCCCATGTTGTCATTTAGATATACAGGCCAGGCTCAAATATTTAATTTTGACATTTCATAAGAAGAATATTTAATGTCCATCTGGTATATCAGTTCTAATATAAATGCTTTTTAAACAACCAGTGCAGCAGACTGTTTTTTAAAATTGTCAATGTTTTAAATTGTTACAGATTTCTTCTTGTTATACACTAGGGTGGAATAGAAAAAAAAACTAACATGCAGGTTTAAAATTTCCATAGTTTTAAATTAATCTAAAAATTATTCCTTTCCTATTAGCTGAATCAATAAAAGGCCAGAAACATAATTTTGAAAAAGAAGTAGTCATCTTTTTTCCTACTGGTAAAATTAAGATTTTTCTAGAATAATTACTAACAGTTAAATGTGTGTCTACAATTGCCAAGATTTCCTGCTTACCCAAAGTTTTACAAGACAAATTCACCTCAAGTCTTCACAGTACCTAGATAATGCCCCACAGAATAAAGTGATAAACTTCTAACTCACATACTACAAAGAAAATGCACCTATTAAAGGCAATTCTTATTACCTAGAAAATATTCACCATATACAGGACATTTACATCACCACCTTTGGAATGTACTTTAAATTTATGAATACATTTTTAATGTTCACAAGTAGACTGCCCTTACACTCACTTTATATACAGCTTTATAAACCAATATATAACCAAACTTATTTAAAGTACGTTGATTTAATAAATACTAACTTATGAAGTCTCAAAACTTGCAACCAATGTGTTTCAAGGGCTGATTACAAAATTTTAAAACTCAACTAAGATCCATTAAGTGGTTTAGGAGAAAGATTAAAAAAAAAAAGTTTTGTGAGCAGCCGACAAAAGAACAATTTGTCAATAAAAGAAATTCAAGGAAGAGTATTTCCTTTTCATAAAATATGATAAAAGACCAAAATGCTTTAAAGGCAAATAATTAAAAGATATTTTTCTTATTTGCTTGGATGTAATTTTTTTGAAAATAAAGAGTCTTCCCAATCGGAAAAAGAGCAATTTCCATCAAACCTTAGAACTCAGATACAAAAAAAGCATCCTTTAGTAACACTTCAAAGTGAATTTTAAAAATCGTATCTATAGATGCAATGATCAGTACTTAGCTTCTTAATTTTTTGCAACTGTAACTCCTTTACATTTGGTGTTTCGAGAGAACATGAAATTATAACAAAACAAGGTATTTTGACTAAAGTGGAAAAAAGGTCAAGAGAGATCTCTTTAAGCATAAATACTTCCAAGGACTGACTGTGAAATTATAAAACTCTCTACAGATAACCAATAAGACCAGTCATCATAAACTTAAAATACAACTAGTGTTAATATAAAAATTAGAGCATATTTAAACAGGCCAAGTGGATGTTAACATTCAATCACTTCTTAGATATGCAGCCCAAACATTCATGTATAACTGCGCAACAAAGAACAATTACAACTGCTAGTTTCTGTGTGCAAAACAGAACATACATTGTTTTTTCTATTGTGAAATTCTTGTTATCTAAATTTACAGTAAATGGGTACACAGATTTATGTATACATTTAAGTTGCAACTTTCTATAGTATTATCTGCTCCCCCAACCTCTCTACACAGTATAAAGTGAGAATAGCACAATTTGAACAATTACCAATTATACAATTTTAATGTTAAGATTAATATATGTATAGACTAAAAGTTATTAGGTGAATTATTCTTTCCAGTCTTACTCCTTGATCTACATCTTCTATTATCTGGGATTACACAAAAGTTTTCAGTGTTTTAATGAAAGATTTTATCCAAGCATGAGAATATCACTAATTTTTATTGTAAGTCTTTAACATTACTGAAGTAAAGAATCAATTACAGTTTCAGGCTTTGCAGAACGCTTTCTGTTTAGAGAAGAGAAAAAGAAAACATGAATGTCCTGCTAAAAGACTGAAATGCAAACACTTAATGTAGCAGATAATACAGAGTAGCCACAGATATCAGAAACAGACCCAGGTGTCACATAAGAGATTAAAGCCCACCTTTGCAGAATAGGGAATGGCTGCCTAGAGCAAGAGCTACTAGAGCAAGGTCCTCAACTCTACCATCCAGAGTGGCGAGGGATTGAAAGGACGGTAAGAAAACCCTACTAGATAACATGGCCAGGCCAAGTAAGCTGCATGCTTGCCAGACCTGAACCACTTGGATTATCTCGTCTGGGATATGCTAAAGGTACAGGTTTACTCAGTGAAAGTCACACACAAATCTGAGAAAACATCATAGATGAATGTATAAAGGTCAATGGAACTGCTACATCAATGTACAATGCTTACTGCAATTTTGCTCTGCACATGAAGTTACACATTTTTAATGAGGAATTACCACACTGAACATTATCATCTAACATAACATAGTATCAATAAATCTTTCATTGTACATATTTACCTATGCTTAAGACTATCATTTACTTAGGGTTTTCTAATATAGCAGATATAGCAGGCTAATTTTAATACAAAGAGATGCTGGATTTGGCTCATCTAATATTGATTTATATATTTTTTCCTTTTCTTTTCTTTTGGTTAAGCCAAAAAACCTTATTATTTAAAACTGAGCATCCTAAACACTGTATCCAATTACCAAATCCACTTATTTTAGGTCACGTATTTTAAGAAATAAAGTAAGGAAAAACTGACAGATCTCATGTACTAATTACTAATCTAGGTTTCTGGCTTCTTAGAAGCAAGAAGATCCAGAAAACAAAGGGCTATTACCAGATCTAACTAGGAATAGAGCCGTGGTCACTTGCTTTAGACAGACCCCTCTTCAGTGTGCCCCAGTCCTCACTATGCTTATTTCTGTCCTATATTGAGACCATTTTTCTTACCATTTATCATCACACACACACACACACTTTTATTTTTCTTACTAACTGCAGAGTTAAGGAGAAAATATCTCTACGAAAAGTGAAAAGGTAAAAGATCTAGAGAGACTGTTTCTTTGAACTGATTTGTTCATTCTGTATTACATGATGGACTTCTATTGGCATGTAAGTTTTTAAACTGTGGCACCTAAATGCAAAAGAATGCAAGAATTTGTACTCTTAATATACTAATGATTCATCCTCCCCTAGGTTCAACTATCCCAAATATATCAATATTAGGTTATGTCTATAGGCTATCTGAAACACAAAAATATTAAAACTATCAACCTCACCCTACAGGTAATTCAAAAGAGCTTATTAGCTTAGCATTATTTCAGAAGCCAAAGTGTTACATTTTAAACAATCTGAACAGTACATAATGTAGGGAAGGAAAAGAAATAATAAGCTCCAGCACAAGGTTCCCACATATTGATTTCCCTGGTCTTATATTATGATACAAGTACCAAGTACACTATAGTTAAAACCAATAACTCCCCCTCAAAAAAAAAAAAAAAACAGAGGAAGATGGTCAGAAATTAAGGTTCTTGGGGCAATGTTTATGAGAGAAAAGCAAATCTTAATACAAAACCTTGGGAATTTAACTAGGCAAATCAATTAACATGACACTAGAAAAATCAGTTTAAGAATTAAGACAACAAATGACTTCCACACATCTGAAAAGAACAAAGTAAATTAAAATAAATTCTGTTACTAAGAGGGGCTGAAGAAGTCAGAAGACCTTAATTTTTTAGCCAGTTCTTACTCAAATTATAACTACCTAAGGACTTTGATACTTATATCAACATATCAACTAAAATATTTATAAAAGTCAACTAAATTTCCTCTAAATCTACTTAAAACACTCAAAGCCTTTGTTTGATGGGATTCAAACACAGTCCTTACCTTCTCCCTGTTTTTGGTCTTGTTTTCCCCTTTGAAGTCCGTGGCCTTTCCAATTTCATTAAAGACTGTCGCAGGCTCTCCTCCGTATAGGCAAGATACACATGGGAAAGGTCTACTTCAAAGGGCTAAGAAAACAAATACAAAACACTCTTATAGGGAGAAGCCAAATCACACTTGGGGAAAGACTTTTAAATACTGAATAAAACTCCAAGAAAAAAGTCAGAAGACCAAATAAATATCTAATGATAATTTATTCTACCATCATTTTTCTCAAATACATATGTATACCAACCATTGATGGATAAGTTCCTTAAAAGTAAAGAAAAACATGCTATTTTCCTTAAAGCTGCTACTTCCACTTGTTAACCTAGGACTAAGACTAGCTTTAAAAAGAAAAAACAGGGCCTCCCTGGTGGCACAGTGGGTTAAGCAACGCACTATGAAGCAAACTGCAGCCACTGCAGCACGAGTTTGATGCCTGCTACTGGCCAGGGAGGGAACCCACATGGTGCGGCAGACCTCTCCTGCCTTGCCCGCTGCTCCCCTCAGCAGTGTACTTCAGTTGATCTGCCTGTTCTGCTCCCCGCTCTCTGTGGTGAATCCTCTCACCACCCCCATGCCTCTGGCCTGTACCCCAGTGCTTGTATGCATAAATAAATAAATCTTTAAAAAAATAAAAAGGAAAAACACATTCTAGCCTGTAACCGTAGCCCCATGACCCAGAGAAGATGTGAAGAGAGTCCTCCAAAGACTGATTCCATGTCACCTTTAGGGTGTAAATAAACCTGCTATCATGAATAAAAGTGAGCAGAACTGTCCTAATTATCACCCCATCCCACAGCCTCTATTCACAAGAGTCGTTCATTTTTCAGCAGAGCTGATTAACAGATTATCAAGATGACAGCAAAATTTGGTGACCCATAGTCCTATAAGGAAGTAACTACAATTTTAAAAAGTCATTCTTACATCTTTTTCTTTCTTATCAGCAACAGGAGTCTGCTTCCTCATGTTATTCCCTGTATAGGCAACACATTTCTCAAAAAAGAAAAAAAAAAGGGGGTGAAGGGAAGAAAATTGTCTTAATTAGCAATACTGTGAACAAGGTAAATTACTATGAGATATAATATTATACTCATAAAACATGCTAGAACGGAAAGGGATCCCAGTGGTTACTCAGTCCTATGTCATCACTCAGTTTCATGCAGCCCCAGCCTACAGCATTTATACTAAATATTCTTTGTGTTATAGCAAATTAGAAAAGCATTTTATCCACCCTACTGCCTTCTCCTGATTCACACTCTGGACCACCTTTCTCTCTAAAGTGTCCAGCATACTCCAAATCTAAAGAAAGTACTCTGGAAGTATTTTATGAAAGGATGAAGGTAATACTCACTAGCTGCCATTCTCCTATGTCTTCATTCCAATGGACATAGTTTTCAATCATTTCCTTTTAAAAAAGTCAAAGACAGGCTTTAATAGTACAAAAAAATTCATGGAATTTAAATCTTAGTAATATTAATGAAATTAAGTCTCAAAACATTATGTACTATTGGTGCCCTTTTTAAAGATTTCTAAATATATACCTTTTAGGAATATAGAGATATAATTAAACTACAGAAAAATAAAAGCCAGGGAATGACGAGACTGTTACCTCCAATCAAATGAATGAAGAGCAGAGGGAGAAATCATTTGGTTAGAAATACTATCATGATCTGAGCATAAGGTGATGAGTTCAGTACAAAATAACTAGTCAATGCAGGCCATTCAAGTATAAATAAGTGTACCATGAACCAAAGATTAATTCTGTGTACCTGAGAGCCAAAGGGAAAATAAAGTATGGCTTATTTTCACAAATTTCTTAAAGCTATGTAGACATTCAAAATAGATTTTTAAGAAGTCGATATATTAAAGTTTACTAAAACAGGAAATTTTGGATAATATAAGAGATTGAAACTTTTAAAATATACTATTACTAAAAATTAATAATCTAAAAATCTTTGGCTGTTTATGGTGACTGCACAATGTAGTGCATACACCTAATATTGCTGTACTATATACTCAAGTGTTAAATTTCATGTTGTATATGTTTTAATATACATGCACATAGAATCAGCATCTATAAGCTGAACGAAAATGCCAGCACATAGATTCTGCTCTAGTTTGAATATTTAAAGGATAAAGATGTTGAATGAACAGAATCTGTACCTTGATTCTGATTGTAATTACAAGAACTTTGGTTCCTCCAAAGGGTTGAGGCACTACTACTTAGATGCTCAAAGAATTATGTATCAAGTTGAAGTTAAATGTGATGGCATTAGTTCAAGAAAATTTTATAATAGTAAAAAAGTTATTAACCAACAATTAAGATTTATATTTCTCTATTCCTTAACCCCAGCCAAGTGACCTCACATTATATGTTACTGACCACCCTTTTACCTGATAATCCTGAGGTATAAAGTTATCGATAATAAGCATCTGAAGTCGAAGCTCCCGACTAAGTTGTCGAATGTTCTCCAGTAGCCCTTCAATTTCCCTCTGATGTTCTTGTTGGAGATCAGCCATCTACCAGAAAAACAATGAAAATATTAAGGACAAGCAAGATTTTAAGTACAGAACAGTTCCATTTGATATAGGACACTGGTCTAAGAAACCGTGTGTTTATCCAGTTCTTTCACAAAAACAAACGAAATGATACTATCACTAGCCCACAATGTTAGGTAAGGTGAGAAACATTTTAGCTAAGTAGATAAAATTTTAAATTGCATATAAAGGCAAAATAATTTATTTCTTTAAAATTATAAGCATACATGAGTCCTCTAAGACTTTAAATCATACCTAATCAAATAGACTTTTTTTAAAAATTCAAAACTACCTTATTTCTAAAAGACCAACCTCTGACTTTGCAGCCATCAACATAGTCCAAACTTTCTTTAATTTCTTGGTCTTTCCTTGTGCTTCCTCTTGCAAACTGGTATATTTTTCTTCAATATCCAAGCGTTCTTGCTATGACCAAAAAACAAAAAAAAAAAACTTCACTACTTTCTTCATTAAATCATAAATTTGATTAACATATGACAAATGTTAATTAGCAACTACAGTTGACCCTGGAACAACATGGGTTTGAACCATGCAGGCCCACTTACACACAGATTCGTTTCCCTCTTTCTCCTCCTCAGCATGATGATGATGAGGGTGAAGACCTTTATGATGCTACACTCAAAATTTTCTCATTAACATTTTCTTTTCCCTAGCTTACTCTGTTGTAAGAACACAGCAAACAATAAATATACAAAATATTGTTACTCTTATCACTAATGCTTCTGGTCAGTAGCAAGCTATTAATATTTAAGTTTGAGGGACTGTACGAGCTATATGTAATTTTTTGATTGCATGGGGGCTGGCCTTCCTAATCCTCATGTTGTTCTAAAGCCTCATGTTGTATCATCTTTCAAAATAGCCACAGATATGCTTGAACCCCTTTTTTTTTTTTAAAGATTTTATTTATATAAGAACTGGGATACAGGTTAAAGGTATGGAGGGTGAGAGGATTCATCAGAGACAGAGTAGGGAACAGAGCAGGCAGACTGAAATACACTGCTGAGGGGAGCAGCAGGCAAGCAGGAGAGGTCTGCTGTGCCATGTGGGTCACCTCCCTCGCCAGGGATTGAACTCATGCTGCAGTGGCTGGGGATGCTTCATAGTGCATTGCTTAACCCCTTGCGCCTTCAGGGAGGCCCATGCTTTAAATATTCACTAAGATTATTGATATTCGCTTTTCACTAGAAAAATTAAATGTTGTTAGCAAAGCATGTACCAAAAAAAGTCACATTACCTCTTTTTCCTCAAGTTCTTTGCGAAGCTGTTCCGCTCTCTTCCTCCTTTCTTCCAATTCCATATTAGACTCTTCAAGAAGTTTTTCTTGTTCCTCAGCTTTCGCCAACAAATCAACACCACCAACAATTACCTTCTTCTCCAGTGCAGATAACTTCTCTAGCAAAGTCTGATGCTCTTGTCTGTTGATTAAAATAACAACACTCTAGGTCTATTAATCACTTACTATTCTACTACAATCTTTTCACAAAATTTAACAAGAATGTAACATAATTTTCCCAAATATAAATGTAACAATAATAACATCAAGTTACACCACTGTGTAGTATTTTTTATTTAATCTATAACTAATTAAAACCCACTGATAGTCCAACATGGAGAATAATCAAAATGTAATTTTTAGAAATACACCACATACACAATACACCAATGAAAACTTCTATCCAAAAGAGCTACACTGGAAACCAAAAAAAAAAAAAAAAAAAAAAAAAAATCAAGTTTTTAACTATTATTCAATAGTCTTACTTCTACATCATATGAAAAATACCAGAAATTTAAATCATAACTCTATCTCTAATTAGTAATACTCACTGGGCCTTAAGAAGGTCTTTTTCCCGTTTCTCTAATTCAGCTCTAGCCTTGTTCCTTTCTTCTTCTTCCATGTCAAGTTTTGTTTCAAGTGCTTTTCTCTCCTCATCAATTTTTGCTTGCATTTCTACCATCTTATCTGGGGAAACTTTCTTTTTACCTATTTGAGTCATTTAATTACAACAATCACACCAGAGTCAATATTTTGACTTGTATAAATTATCTTCAATAAATAAGATACATCTCTTAGTTAAAAAAAACAATGCTTTAATGAAATCAAATAATACATTTCATTTCTATTTATTGTGTTCATAAGAACTTTTAGCTAGCTGCTAAATTCAAACTATTATCCAATTGTCAATAACGAAGAACAAAAGTAAAAGAAAAACAAAAGAGATAAGCAGCAACAAAAGATTAACAGGAAAGCCAAATAAATGAAAAGGCATAGGTCTGTGTGCATTCGTATAGCATATGTGGTCAAAAAAGCAGTATGATTATTTTCATTTTTTTGATATTGAAGTATAAAATTCTGAAAGTACTCCCCAAAATTTAGTAAATAAAAGTGACATATAGGTATAATATACATGGTAAAACTGTCAGGCAGAATTTATAATAAGCAGTTTTAATATATATTTCAGTTTTTCTAAAATCTTTGTTTAATCAAATTACTGGTGTTTTATTTCACAGTAAATTTTTAAGGGAAGAAATGCTATATTAATTTTATAATAGTTACATAGTAATTAACCAGACATTTTATAGCTGCTGAGTTGTCAAATATCATTTCCTACATGAACACCTGAAATAGCTAATAATTACATAAACTCAGCATCCTAAATCTCTCTACATCAGATTAAACATGCCAGTGTCACATCTATGTAGAATTACTATCAGATATTAATGCTGGAAAACAGCTTCTGATTATTTTGGTTATAACATCCAATAGCGCTTTAAGTATCTATAATAGTCCAATAAAAGGAATTTCAAAAATCACAAAATTAAAATGAAAAATCAAAGAATGAATATAACTTCTAGCTCATTAAGTTGGTTATGAAACTGAATCAAAGGGAATTTATTTCTGATAATTCCATTTCTTTGAAACATACTTTCCTTCAGAGAAATGCTCAAACTTTTCGTAGAACTGGTTTGATGCTCTCCTGAATGTTTGTCTTTCTTAATTAACTTCCTTTCCCAAAGGACCATAGGAAAGTGCAAATCAGAAGAGTAATTTATAAATTGTTAATGTTGTCACCCAAAATTTAACCTCTCCTGCTACCAAGGAAAGAGAACCAAATAATGATTGTGCTGGAGGTATGTATCTTGAGTTTATTCTTTCAGGAACCATGGGAAAAACAATCATTTTTATAGCCTTTAATTTTTTAGGATAAAATTATATTTTAAAAAATACATCATCCTTCATTTCTATAGAAATAGTCCAAAGCAACTAAAGCCACAAAGCAAGTAAGTTAAATAAAAGAGTAAATAAAAGCACTGATCCAAATTCATGCTTTGGTGTGGTGTGATTCATTGCATTCCAAAAGTCAGGATTTAGACCTGATCACATTGGTGTCTCTGGCACAGGAAACTGTATTGAATGTTCAAAATTACACTGTTAAAAAATAATTTAAAAAAATAATTTAACTCCTACTCTTAGTGAATTCTCTACTGATTATATTACGTATTAGAAACTGAGATGGAAGTATAAGTTCCGGTATAAAGTGCATGCATTTCAAAAAACTTCAACTTCCTTTCCATCACAGATTACAAATATTAAGAGAAAAAAATGGGACATATATTAAGACCAAAAAAAAACAAACAAGAAGAATGTGTGAAGTCATAGATACTAACAGTATAAAGGGAATGATCTGATCAACATATATAACCTTTTAAGCTTCTAAAGTTCCACTGTTTTATTAATAGTTAGAAACATAGTTTTTAAACCTCTCAACTGGCAGTGACATAAAAAGATTACACATACAGTAAATACAAAAGCCTGTATCTATTGATGAATTACTACTATAACTGAATTGCATTCATTTTTCAAAACCAGGCAATAGTTTTAACTGATGTTTAGCAGCAAAAATCTTGTGCTCTTACATTTTCATAAAGATGAACATGCATATATAGCTAGGTTAGTTTCAAAAGTATAATATTTAAATGACAGATTATTGTTGCCAGAATTATTCTAATGAATTATGTTCTCTCCAAATCATATATTAAGCTAAATGTATGTACCACTCTCCTAATCAGATATTTTAAAAATGTGACATCACCAAAAGTCACCTCTAACACTAAGTCAAACAAAACCAAAAATCTTTATAATAGGATTTTTACATGGTAGAATTCAGCAAAAATTTCATACAAATTTTTTAAAAAATGTATATCCAGAGTATTTAATTAAGCTAAACAAGAGTAATATTTTTTAAATGGCCCTTTGCAATATGCTCTAACCAAAACAGTAAAGCATATTTCGGCAAGGCTAAGTTAAAGGGGGGAATTTCAGCTAAGTGTTAATTTAATTAATTTCATGAACACCTAAGGGCATAAGTAACATGGCTTTTAAAAAAGAACACCTGAATGCAAAAGCATTTATATTTGTTTTTCCAAAATTTTGTTTAATGGGATTTATAATTTAAGGAAAAAAGCTTTTAAAAAGAAAAACTAAAGATGATTTTTTAAAATACAAGACAGATACTTACCTTGTTCAAAAAAATTACTGAATTACAAAAATGTATATCGTTAAATAACAAAGTTATTTATAGTTTAAATAATTGTACCACATGGAGTGCAAATCAATCACACCAACCTGCTTGATCTTTCAATAAGAAGTAGTAAGCAAATCGTAGACAGGAAGCATATGCACAGAGATGCGGAGGAAAAAGAAAAACATTATTTCTTTTGTAAAACAAAGAAAAATGTATAATAGCATTCACTTACAGTATAAGTGTAGAAATAATTATCAAAACTGAAATAGAGCAATTTCATACAAAGAAAAAGGCATATTCAGCACAAAGATGTAATTTATGCATGTATAAGATTTAGTTTAAGATTCAGTTAAAAACAATTTCCCTTTCGCACACTGACTCCCAAATTTGTGAAAATTTAAGCATTCAGCACCATGTGGTTATACTAGCAGAAGACATGAAATTGGGAACCTGTTAAGACCCTGGAAATAATCTAAATGGGCAAGACAGAAATTAAGTCATTTTTAAAAATTAGTAAATTAAAAACAGCAAAATTTATATTGTCCATTTTCAAATGTTCCCAATTCAGTATTGTTCTAATATAAGAACCCATTAAAGGTGTCCCCCCACTTCAAGAAAAGTCAACATAATTTTCAGTGGTTATTTGATTAACAAAGGATTTAACGAATAAATTTTTTAATTTAAAGTTTTTAAATCTGCATTTTCCCAATATATTTGGCTTCTCAACTTGACATATAAGCAATTTTTAGAAGGAAAAAAGTTTACTGCATAAAGTAAAATACATTTTCATAACAATAAACTTGCGTTTGACCTATTAGGAGATTAAGGGTAATTATATAATGATTCTATAGAAGTAAATCACCAATTGATGAGTCAAGCAAAGGACACATTCAAAAGGCTATTTAGATGTTTAAAAAGAAAGGTACATACAAGTTACACACAGCAATCCATGCTGGGACAATCATTTCACCAACACATTTACATCATGAAATAATTTATGTCCCAGTTACACAAATCAGAACTAAAACTGAATTCAACAAAGTACAGCTAACATGACAACATACTTTCAAGTAACTACTCTTCAAAAATTAAGATTTTAAAACAGATAATCATAAAACTCCCACTCAAGTATTTTTTCACATTTATAATACAAAATACCTCTGCATAGTTTCTAAAACAATTTTATGTATTTATGTTATCCTGTGAAATCAATGTCCTGATAAAAGAACTGACAATAGAGTAATTACACAGAGTAATGACATATATAATTAGACATAGACAATAAACAATTCCTGTTATTCTTGATTTTCTTCCTCTAGAAAGCTAAAAGCATAAGAAAAATAACCAACTGCTTTTGTTATTAGTTTTGGAGATGGTTAAGTATCTAGATAATGCTTTAAAAGACAGTAAGCTGCAAACTAGTAAAAGAGACCTTAAAAACCCTTTTTTCCAAAAATCAATATAATAAAATTTACAACACTTTCAACTAGTTTAAGAAGAAGACCTTAGGTTTGAAACAAGTCTAGATAGATTCTACATTAAAAACTTGCTTGGGATCTGAATTCTCTAATCATGGCCTTAGAAAGTTTCTCAGACTCAATCAGGTAATACAGAAATAGGGAAAACACCATTTGAAATAAAATACTATTAAATTTATCTTTACTTGCTTCAAACTTTACATTTTTCTGTATTTGGGAGCTGTCAATCTCTAACTACCCCTAAGAATGGGACACCAAAGTGTAAGGTCTATACAATTTTAAGACATGTTATAATGGGCACTAGTATGCATCCTAGTAAAATGCATAACTTTAGAAATTCATAACTGGTTACTACAAGTCTCTTATAGTGAACAGAATTATAAGTTAATCATGAGGCAAAAATAAACCATACAATTATTCTTTTATACAGCTTACTAGCTCTCTTTACATTATCTCAATTGCGAAGCATGAATCTCTCTTCCATTGTCCGAAACAAAAACATAAGCATATGTTTAAACAATTTGTCCGAAACAAAAACATAAGCATATGTTTAAACAATTTAACTGGAAGCAATGAAGGGGGAGGATGGAAATAATCACATGCTTTATTCTACTAAGAAATTCAACATGTATTGTTTAATTATGGAAAGGAAGCAGTGCAGCAATTCTCAAATGAAGCCCATGAGTTATGAAAAAGCCAAAGCTCTGTTAGAGAATTTAAGAGCTACCACTCACTAGGCAAGAACTTATCCAGAGGTTTCTCTATGACAGAACATGTGGAGTCTGAACTACTGCTGCTGCTACTGCCTGGAAGACAAAGAAATGAGCCCAACGGGAACCAAAGAAAAAGGAAACAAGAAAATGAATACATATACAGAGAAAAATTCAGTTCCAGAGGAAGATTTTTAAAGGATAACTAAGCTTTGTAGTACAGAACCAAAACTTACTTTCCTTTAAAACCAGTCTTGGTAGTCTATGCAATATTCTATTTTACAACATTATACATGGAAATTAGAAATTGTATTCCTTTCTAAATTGTATTTAGAAAAATAGTGGGTAAATCCCATTATTACCTAAAACTTCAGAAGATTAAAATAAGAATAAAAAATAAAGTCATTTGCTGACAGTTAAGTCTATTTAAACTATGTAAGTTGAATAGTTAAAGGGAACTGAATTTTAAAATTTAAAGTTATGCACAATTAAAATAATAGGAATGATATATTACCATTCATTATAGACAGATTGGTTTGTCCCCAATGTCACTACTGCCCTCTACAACATCAAACTATCAAATAAAATTACTTACGTTTAAAGTTTCATGGTAAAACTTTGAAAAGTTCACTGAACATTTTTAAGTATTTAAGCCTGGAAAGTATTTTACTATTAAATATTTTAACATATTAAGCAATGGCATTTTTTGTTAAAAATTTTGTTTTTCATAAATCTGGTATCAGCTTTTAATGGTTTTTACTCTGAAAAAAGAGGTATAGACACAAAACCATTTCTCTAAGACTGGGGTTTACAAACATTTTGTGTAAAGGGAAAGAAAATAAGTGCTTTAGATTTTGTGGGTCATGCAATCTCAAGTGAAAGCAACCATTGACCACATGTATATAAATGAGCATGGCTGTTTAATGATTATTATTTACAAAACCAGGTGGTGGGCTGGATTTGGTCAGCAGACCATATTTTGCCAACTCTTGCTCTAATAATGCTTTTCCTGTCTTTTTAAGTTATAGAATCTTTTAAATCTAAGGCTTCTGATGAATCATTTATAGGTTTATTTCCAACAAAATCATTTTATTAAGACAAGCAAAATATGCACCAGCTTGAAAACAATGATCCATGTTAATGGAAGAGAGTTCTGAAATAAACATATAGGGTAAAAGGTTTGAAATGTAAGCCATTATAATATGTCTCTCTCTTTTGCATGTTTGTATCTTAAATTCACAACTTGTCAACAAATGTCCCATAATAGGGTGAGAATGATAGTACATTTTACTTAGATAAAAAATTAAATCAAAAATAAACTCCTCATGCAAATTTAAAAATTCAGTGACTTTTAAAACCTAATCATGCTTGAGAAAAAGTCATAGTTCCCTTAAAAATTTAGGTTCTTAACACAGACGAAAATCAGCATAAAATTTAAAAACTACATGAAATTTCAAAATGTACGTCAACTATCATAGGTTTTTATATTCCTAAATTTTCACAAACAGGACATACAGTATTCTATTCAGTTATAAATAGGACATCAATATAGGAGAAAAAAATAAAGCAAAATTAACCAAGTATATGGCATACTTCCTCTGTTCAAACTGCTACCACAACTGAAGAAAATAGAAAAATGAAAGGCATGCACTCAACTCCTTCAGGAATACATCATTAATGCAGAAAATCCAGTTAATTTCTAGAACACAAGAGCTTACCCCTTCTTTTTTTCCTTTTCTCTCCATCTTCTCCAACCTCACCCTCTTCATCATCATCTTCCTCTGACCCACTGATATCTGAGCCTGATATTTCTTCCCCTTGAAAAGAAATTTGATACAATGATTTTTTTCTGTACCAGATAATCAGCTATTAAGGAAATGTCTTAATAGGTCTACTGTCTTTATTTTTGTTGCAGTAAACAGGCCTTATTTTAATATTCTTGGACTGTATATGCAGTTTCCAAACCTTAGAAAGTGATCATGATGTTACACGGAAGTTTTTTTTAAAAAGTTCCTAAAGAGAAGTTAAATTTTGATCCACTTAAAATTTCAAATGATCAGATTAAGTACAGTTTTCAATATATTTTTAAAACAACATATTAAAGTCTTTAAAATTTGGGGAGCACTTTCTCCTCAGTTTTTGTTAAGATTTTCATCCAACCTACATATTTTTAAGAGCCATAAAACTGTCAAGTAGTAGAGATCCCACTTTTAGGGTTATATCACAAGGGCTATCTCAAAAGTACATAATTTATATGAATATTATGTTAACTTTAAAAGTAAAATATACACTAATCACAAGATAGTATCTGAGCCTATAAATAAGGAATGGAAAGAGATCACAGTGTCCTAGAAGAAGGAAGTCATTAAATTCCTCTGTTCTTTAGGCTGAGAAACAACAACACTCTGTTAGCAATGAGCACATCTAATGCCCAAATCTTGATTCTAAATAACATTCTCCAAAGAAAGAAGTCAGGAAGACGTCAATGCTTCTAAGGACAAATAAAATCAACTTAAGATACCTGTGGTGTCTGAAAGTGGTTAAAAAAAAAACAAAAACAAACCGATGCAAGTTTGCTGAAATAAATAAATTATCCTGAAAGGGCTGCTAATGACCAAAACTAATACAACTTGATAAAAAAAGATTGAAAAAGAAAATAAAACTACTATACAACCAGGATGTTTATTCAAAAAACATGAAAACACTAATTTAAAGATATATACACTCCCATGTTCACTGCAGCCAAGATATACAGACAAGATATGCAGCCGATCGATGAGTGGATGGATAAGAAAATGCAATAGCTATAAAAAAGAATGAAATAGTTCTATTTGTGACACGTGGATGGACTTGGTTTCAATAATTGTACTATGACGACTATTTAAGATGTTAATATTAGAGGAAGGTACATGATAAACTGTATAATGTTTGCAAGTTTTTCATGAAATGTAAAATTATTCCAAAATAAAGATTTTGAAAAAAATTCTTTTAATGTTTTTGTCTATTTTTGTTTATATGATCAACTTATTAACTGGATTTGTTTCTACATATGTGTTAAGAGCATAAATAAAATGAAATGTGTTTAAAAAAAAAGTCAGTATTATCAAGTGATCCAGCAATTCCACTTCTGGGTATTTTACCAAATACCCAAAAGACTTGAAAGCAAGGACTCAAAAGGTATTTGTACACCCATATGCATAGTAGCATTATTCACAACAGTGAAAACATAGAAGCAACCCAAGTGTTCATCAACAGATGAATGACTACAATGCAAATGTAGTTTATACATACAATGGAATATCATTCAGCCTTAAAAAGCAAGGAAATCCTGACATGTTACAATTATGGGTGAAACTTGAGGACATGATGCTAACTGAAATCAGACAGACACAAAAGAATATATATTGTATGATTCTACTTAAATGAGGTACCTACAATAGTAAAAATTATAAAGATGGAAAGCACAAGCATGGTTACCAGGGACAGAGAAGAGAGGATTAGGGAGTTAGTGTTGAATGAGTACAAAGTTTCATTCCAGATGATTAAAAAGTTCCAGAGGTAAGGGTTAAAGAACAATGTGAATGTACTTAATGTCACAGAACTGTACACTTAAAAATAGAATGGCAAATTTTATGTTAGGTACATTTTGACAATAAAAAATGTAAAAAGTCAGCAAAATAAAGAAATAAACTCAACATTAACATATCTAAGAAATATTAATTCTTTAAAACATACTGACTAGAAATACCACCTAGTGGTCACAGTTAAAATACCAGATTTGATAATCTATGAGACAGCTCAATTACTGTTTTCCCTCAGTAATCTTATTCAAATGCACTGAATGGGCACCATCCTCCTATGTTTGCAATGCTGGCATCTCTGGATTTCACGTTATCTAACCAGTTTCCCAAAGACTGAAAAGAGGCCATTTTAAAGACCTGTTATGCAAAAAAGTCCTCCTGCCAATCAGAAAGGATCTGTTCTTAGTTTGAAGGTGTGAGGAGTCAGTGAGCACCTATGATGGCTAGTAAGTACCATACCCTCATGAACAAGGCCTTTAAAGATTATCTTGTTAGACTACAATTTCCAAATTAGAATGTCATTTTTTTTAAAGATTTATTTATTTATGCATACAAGCACCAGGGTACAGTCCAAGGGTGTAAGGAGTGAGAGGATTCACCAGAGACAGAGTAGGAAACAAAACAGGAAGATTAACTGAAACACACTGCTGAGGGGAGCAGCGGGCCAGGCAAGAGAGGTCTGCAGTGCCATGTGGGTCTCCTCCCTGCCCAGCAGCAGGGATCAAACTCGTGCTACAGTGGCTGAGGTTTGCTTCATAATGTATTGCTTAACCCAGTGCGCCACCAGCGAGGCCCCAGAAAGTCATTTTCAAATTTAAGTAGGACAGCTTATTTTCAAGATCTTCAATGAATTTATCTGCAGTAAATTTGAATTACCTTGACTGACAGATTTCTTTACCTCAAACAATGATAGATGTATCAGTGAGAACTCTAATAATTTTCACATAGGTGCACATATGGCAGAACCTGGTCTTATGCAAAGACAAACAAAAATTAGTTATTTAGGGCCCTCCCTGGTGGCACAGTGGGTTAAGCAACACACTATGAAACAAATCATAGCCGCTGCAGCATGAGTAGATCCCTGCCGCCCACTGGGGAGGTGACCCACATGGGACAGGCAGAGCTCTCCTGCCTCGCCCACTGCTCCGCTCAGCAGTGTATTTCAGTCGATCTGCCTGTGCTGTTCCCCACTCTGTCTGGTGGAGTCTTTTGCCCCACCCCCACCCCTCCCCGCACTTCTGGCCTGTACCCCAGTGCTTGCATGCATAAATAAATCTTTTAAAAAAAAACAAAAACAAACATCATTTATTTAATAAGTGGTCATATGAAATTTACAGCATGGGAACTGACATGGAGGTTCAAATTAAATGACGTTTTAAATCACTTACAGACATATTACATAATTGTACTTGATTTTAATATGAAAACACTAAAGCATGTATCAAGTTACTTTGCAGAAATATGCCTTTATGTATCAATGTTATAGGTGCACAGAATTTTGATTAGATGTTTTTATCAACACAAAGTGACTAAGAAATACCTTTAGCCAATGTAACTAATGAAATTTTGAGAAAAGTTACCTTCTTCAAGCTTTTTTTTCAGTTCTTCTATTTCTTTTTGAAACTGACGAAGCAAAGCATCTTTTGGATCTTCATTAATTCTAGCTTTATTTTTAATATTCTTAGCACGGTTGGCATAACGTAATGTACTGATAGTTTCATCATAATTGTAATCTGCTGGCCCAATATTTGCACACTGTTGAATTAGGAATACAAAATAAAACATTACACTTGACAAAGGGAAATTAATACCAACATTATTATATTGAAAAAAATTTCTAAACTACATTTATACTCTGGTCTTTTTGAAAAATCAAGCATCAAGCACATAGATTTCCAAACAGTATTACGGCTAGTATACATGGTATGCTAGAAAAAGAGTAATTGCAAATCAAAGAAATAAAACGTACAATAGTTTTCAAAAATGCTATGCATATCAATTATTGGCATAAAGAGGAATCTTAAACTTGCCTGATGATAACCATAGTACCAATTAAATCTTACCATCATGGTTTTTGAATTTCCGCCTAAGGAATCCTGAAGAAGACGAGTCAATTTAGAATTACGGTAAGGTACATGAGTGCTCTTTCCATCAACCAAGGCAGAAATTACATTACCAAGGGTGGAAAGTGAAAGATTGATTTTTGTAGCTTCCTTTAAGCGTTGTCCAGTAGCTCCAGTTTTTGCTTGTCTTTCTGAGCCCTAACAATAAATACAGACAGGAATTAAGCTAAAACAAAGTAGTCTTCCCAAAGTGTAAAAAAAAAAAAAAAAATTAAGCAGCAAAACAGTTGATGTGCTACCAGGAGTTCACAGCCAAGGAGGAAGTAGCTAGAGGTAGAGGTGAAAAAGGACAGGAAAATTCAACAATAAGTAATAAACACAGACAAAAATAAACAAGAAGAATCATAAGTCAAACTTCTTCATTTGAATTTTTATTCAGTTACGTGAGTTATTCCTTAAGTAGTACGTATCATGTTACTTACAGCAAGGTCAACAAGATGAAGTTTCCCCATCCTGACATGCATGTTACCGTCAACTCCTTTTTCACTGCACTCTATAGTGATTGTAAAGATGGCATGGGAACGAGAACTATGTTCATTCATATTAGTTGCACCAACAGAACCTTGAAGAAAGGAAATTTTTTTAAGTATAACAGGAGTCCTTTATAAATAATATCCAAAATGGCTTATAATACATAAACCATTACAACTAAAAGCCAGAGTATGGATACCCCATAAAGTACAGTTAGCGGCCTCCCTGGTGGTGCAGTGGGTTAAGCAACGCACTATGAAGCAAACCGCAGCCACTGCAGCACGAGTTCGATCCCTGCTGCCGTCCAGGCAGGGGACCCACATGGTGAGGCAGACCTCTCCTGCTGTGCCCGCTGCTCCCCTCAGCAGTGTACTTCTGTTGATCTGCCTGTTCTGCTCCCTGCTCTCTGTGGTGAATCCTCTCACCCACCCCCCACACCTCTGGCCTGTACCCCAGTGCTTGTATGCATAAATAAATCTTTAAAAAAAAAAAAGCATAGTTAGCAATTACTAGAAATTTACCTGATAGTTTTATGTTGATGATAAAGGAATTTAAATGTCTCTTATCAAAGAGGTAATTTCATAGAACACTTCAAGTACCACTTCAAGAATGCTTAAGTATTACTGGCTTAAAAAAAAATTTACAGAAAAATATATAATTTGAAAATTATTGCTAATTCAGGTGTCTCTAATAAAGTATTCTGTTTTGGCACTCTAAACCACAGATGATGTGCACATATGCATTAGGTAACACAAATACACTCAGTGCAGCATTGTTCACAAAAGCAGATCAAAAACAACCAAGAGGAGTGGTTATTCAATTACAGAATAGTCAGGAAATAGATTACTAACTACTCTTAAAAAATAAGGTTGGGTTGATATGTATGACATGGAAAGATACTTGTAATATAAACTGAGGAAAAAAAGTTATAATAGACTACATAATTATCTCTTTTCTATAAAACAAAAACATCAATTCAAAATATAAGTACTTGTATGCAAATATTTTACATAAAGATACTGTGTCAACAAAATCTGCTTTGCTTCTTACAATATGCATGCATTGGATCTTTCTTAAATTTCCAAGTACTTGAAAAAACATTGTTAATTTTACCCAGTGCCAACATTACTCCTTACTGTATATTCAGAGAATTTCTCCATGCAAGTTTCAATTTTAGAATTCACACATTAATAGGATATACTTTACTGGCACATAACTATATTAAAAGTCAGATAACCAAATATAAATTATATTGATAATATAATTTTATTAAAAAAACAAGTGAAAGAAAATATAAGGATTTGTTACTCCATATATTTCTATTCTTTTTAAAACCAAATTGTGAAAAAATAAAACCAAATTGTGAATTTATGAATTTTTGCAAAAATATAAAAAATATTAAATCAGACACCACTTCAAATCATCTGATCACTCATTACTGATATAATATGCATGTTTCCATAGAGTATTAGATTTAATTTTATCTTCTGGATTTTTTTTCCACTTAACACTATCTCCTATGTATATTTCTATGTAAAAACAACTTGAAAATTTCACTGAAACTAATTTTACTATCCCTATACTGAGAAATATCTGGGCTTCCCTCCCCCCCCCCCTTAGATCCTCATAAGGAATACTAGTATGAACACCTTTAAGCAGACATCTCATTTTTTTCTTTAGGATTTATTATTTCCATTTATTTATCATTAGGATGTACCTTCCAAACTGAAATTACTAGGTCAAAGCTTAGACTAGTTTTACATAACTATGTGCTTATCAAATCACACTGTAGCAGTGTTTTTCAATTTAGAGTGGACGAGAACATGCAAATTGAAAAAAATCATGAAACAGTTTAGTATTATTGCTTTTACAGTATAACATACTATTTCTGGTTAAGAAAATAAATCAATGCTGCTAAAAGTGACCTTCACTGAACTTCACAATTCCTAGGAGAGAACAGAGTGCAGTAGTCAATCAAACTCTCTTCCAAACTACTGACACATCACGAAATGAATAAAAAATACTTCCAGTTTTAATGTTTGTCAAAATTATTTATAGACTCATATATGTAATATTTACTGCAGTATTACTGTTAACAGAAATATTAGAAACAACTCAAAAATCACATAATGAAATGCTATATTATTTTTAAATGTCTGTATATGCCCTAGTAGGTGTTAATGTAAAGTGATCTCCAAAATAATATTAAATGAGTATTATCTGATACATAAAGAAACACAAACACTTGGGCACAGACTAAATCAAGAGCACATGAGAAATTACTAGAAATTGTCACCAGGAAACACCTGTGTTTTGAATTTGATTATCATGTTTGGATGATCTCTTCAAAAAGATAATTTTTCAAAGAGGAAGTTTACGATTTCGAAGGCTTAAAAACACTGCTTTGTAGAAATATTAACCAATCTACGATGAGAGCCACAATGTTAAATGTACCTGACTAAATTAAATTTGCGTTTTAGTTGCTAGGCATGTTATATATTCAGTTGAGAGCTGACTGATTTTCTAAATATAAAATTAACTACTTTTATATTATAAACTGTACAAATGGGTACTAGTTCTATATTTGTATCAATTTTGACCATTTGAAGTAGCACCCTACTTTACTATGTTTCTTTTTTTTTTTTTTAAAGATTTATTTATTTATGCATACAAGCACTAGGGTACAGGCCAGAGGTGTGGGGGTGGTGGAGAGAGGATTCACCACAGAGAACAGGGAGCAGAACAGGCAGATCAACTGAAGTACACTGCTGAGAGGAGCAGCGGGCACAGCAGGAGAGGTCTGCTGCACCATGTGGGTCCACTCCCTGGCCGGCAGCAGGGATCGAACTCGTGCTGCAGTGGCTGTGGTTTGCTTCATAGTGCGTTGCTTAACGAACTGCGCCACCAGGGAGGCCCCCCTTTTAATTGTTTTAATATATTTCAATATATTTATATTTCTAAGTCAGAATTTTTCTACTTGGAGATTATTCGTGATTGCAATTCACTAAGAATTTTTTCCTCACTAGCATCCACAGCAACTGTAGCACAAGTTCTATCCCTGACCAGGGAGGTGATCCACCTGGCACAGCAGACCTCTCCTGTCCCACCTGCTGCTCCCCTCAGCAGTATATTTCAGACAATTTGCCTGCTCTGTTCCCAACTCTGTTTCACTCCCCATACATCTGGTCTGTACCCCAGTTTTTGTATGCATAAATAAATCTTTAAAAAAAAAGGAATTCTTCCTCACTTCTATCTCAGGTCCTCAAATTCCTTTATCTTCATTTTCCTCACTGGAAATTTTTAGATTTCCTTAAATAACTCTTACAAACCATGTTAAATTAATTCTCAGGTAGCTAATGAGAGGTTTCATTTACTATTGTTAACGCAATTTTATGTTAAAATTGTTTAAATAAGCAAAACATGAGCATATTCTTAGTATAAAAATTTAAAAATACAAACATACAAAAACCAAAATGAAATGCCCTACATCCATTTTTCCAATTTTTACTCACCTTCCCTAAAGGTAACCACTATTAAAAATATTTTCATTTTGGCAAATGGCCAAGAGGCACACGAAAAAATGTTCAACATCCCTCATGATCAGGGAAATACAAATTAAAACCACAATGAAATACCACTTTACACCAGTAAGAATGGCATATATTAAAAAAAAAAAAACAAAAAACAGCAACTACAGATGTGGTGAAAAAGGAACCTTCCTATACTGCTGGTAGGAATGCAAACTGGTCCAACCTCTATGGAAAGCTGTATAGAGGTTCCTCAGTCTACTAAAAATGGAGCTACCATATGACCCAGCAATCCCACTCTGAGGGATTTACCCAAAGGACACGAAAACATTAATTCAAAAGAATACATGCATCCCTATGTTTATCACAGCAGTACTTACAATAGGTAAGACTTGGAATCAACCCAAATGCCCAAAAATAGACAACTGGATCAAGAAAATGTGGTACATATACACAATGGAATATTATTCAGCAATCAAAAAGATAAACTAGAGCCATTTGCAGAAACATGGATGGAGCTTGAAGGAATTATGCTCAGTGAAATAAGTCAGAAGGAAAAAGAAAAATACCGATGGCCTCACTAATAGGAGGAATATAGGGGATCAAGGAAAAAAATAACAATTACATCATCAACAACAAAACAAAACAAAAATAAACAGACAACTACAGATCAGAGACATTCTGCAAGGAAGAGGGAGGGACTGGGA
This sequence comes from Galemys pyrenaicus, assembly GCA_019455555.1. NCBI lineage: Eukaryota > Metazoa > Chordata > Mammalia > Eulipotyphla > Talpidae > Galemys > Galemys pyrenaicus. The sequence continues at coordinate 409,897 of JAGFMF010012090.1, read as the reverse complement.
TCAGAGCAGGATCAGAGAGAGCACAGGAGGACTATGGTGATGGTGCATGGGTGAAATGGTGATGGAAAATTGTATGGGGACAACACCTAGAAAAAAAAGCAAATGTAAGAAAAATAAAAATGAATTTAAAAACTTTAAAAATTAATATTTTCATTTTGTTATTTCACATATACAAATGTGGAGACACACAGATGTATTGTCCAGATATATACTTTAATATCTTATGTTTTTACAGTATAAATAACTACAGGGTATGCTGATCTATAATTTGCTTTTCCCACCCAATGATGTGTCTTACAAATGTTTTTGGGTCTCAATATATAGATGTAAGTCATTGTTTTCAATAGCTTCTTATAATTCACAGTATTTTTGTACTATAAAGTACATGTACATGTAATTAGCATTCTAGTGATATTTAAAGTGGCAAACTTATTATATGTATATAATTTTATTTTTAAAAAATTTGACTGCAGGTGTGATCCCATTATCAGTGAGACCTATAGAGTCCCTCAGAAACCTAACTTAATAAGCTAGTTTTTCTGTGTCAGTCTTCCTTTCAGTGTTTTTTCCCAGTCTGCTAATTTTAGCAACATGAGTTCTACTTTCAAATGCTGTTTTAGACTGCTCTTGTACTTTAATACTATCTCTGTTCTCCAACCAACAGAAACTGTTTATTCTGTATAAAATCAGAAGTATACCAGCAGCCATTACGTGCCAATTTTCTGTATATGTTAATATTTTTTTCCTCGAGTGTCATCTTTATTTTTAAGTTAACTAATGGCAATAAGGTGTCCAAAATTAGGACAAATTGTGATATAAAACTGTTAATTACAGGTTTATTTCTAATAACAGGTAAATAGGAAAGTAACTCATGGTATATCCTTTAAGAGGATATACTGGGAAATACTGAAGCTATGTTAAAAACGAAAGTTTTGTAGTTAATATTGGGCTTCGAAGTCACATGTAAGATAGCATGTTTTAAATTCTGGCTGTGTGAACTTGAGGAAATTGCTTACATGTGTCAGGAGGTTGGAAACACAACAAAAAGATAAGTTTTTGAGTTTTACATTTAGTAATCCTTTCATAGATGATATTCCATTTGTATAGTAATAATAAAGCACTGAAAAGACTTATGACAAATGCATCAAATGGTAGTTCTGGAGGTTACAGAATTCTACTTTTCTACTATAGAGTATATGTGTCCATTGGCAAACAGGATTGGGAGAACAGCTTCAGTTAAAATTGTCCTGTCTAGTTTGAATATTTCATGAACAGAAGTCCTGTCCTCTTTTTCAAGGTACAGAGAAATAAGTTACACCTTAGGACAGATACTCATTTTCCTCAGTATTAGGCAATGTTAAAGAAGTTCTTGTCATGGGGTGGCTCTGTGATATTATGTTGATTGGTGGACATGAGAAATAGCAGTAACATGAAGAGGTTTTAACAATTTCTTAATGTTAAGGTGGTTTTCTTTTCAACCAGGGGATGAAAACTAGATTGTACTATTTTTCCTATGACTTCTTTCAAAGGCACCTTCTAAATGTTAGTTCTTCCCGCCTACTCCCCTTAAAATTGTTCTTATGCATTTCTTCATATTCATTTATTACTCAAGTTTCATTTATTGTCTCTTTGTGATGATTCCCACATATATATTCTACTAGACTAGATCCACATTTCAAAAAACTGCCTGAATATTCATGTCCAGAATACTTACTCATTTTGCTATTTTGTTAATAGAATGTGAGGTGGAATTTAAGTTTATACCCCTTCCTTCTTAGTCAATAAAGTCTAACTCTGCCTCTGAAATGCTTGTAGTATTCAACCTCCACTTTATTTTTACTCTTACTATCCTAACAAAAGTCTTTTATTTCTCATTTGAGTTACAATTACTTTCCCCTTTGTGACAACAATGTGTTTAGGTCTTATATTGTAAGACCTAAGTTGTAAAAAAAGTTTTAGTTTCCTTAATCATAAAATAGAAATAGTTTCACAGTTGATTGTGAGGATTAAGTGAAACTCTTATAAAGCACTTACCATACTGTAGGAAACCAATAAACTGAATCAAGAAATCAATAAAAACCTGTATTATTAAGGTTAAAATGAGACAGTCACATGAGAATTTCAGATACAATACTATTATTCAGAAATAAAATTCTGGTAGGTATGGAAATCTGTGGCTTCTTTCCCTTAGAATGCTCTCTCTTATACAGTAAATAAAAAGGAAGGGTTTTCAAGAAACCTAAAAATTTAGGTCTCCTATTGGGCAAATGCCATACCAGTTACTTGTAAACCAGTCTACTCAACACATAGATATTTAATCGTAATTATGTACTATACTTACGATTTTTGTGGCCTAGCGTCATAATTCTATCCATATCATCGGCATTATTTACCACGTAAGCTGATAAATCTTTGATATAAACTCCCACATCAGGTCTTTCTTTAACCTAAATTAAAAAAAATTACATATATATATCTGTTTCTTCCAGTTATTTACTGAATATTCATCATATATTGGATATTGTGTTAGACAATGATATAGTAATGAATAAGGTACACAGTCTCTATGCTTGTAAGGTTACAATCTATAGGAAGAACATAAAAAGATAAATAATCACACACAAAAATATTATTTCAATTGTGATAACACCATGGGGTGGAGGGGATGAAAGGACAGCACAATAATATAGATGTTTAAACTAAGATTTGAAGAAATAGGAGACAGCCAGTCTGGGTTGGGGTCTGGTGAAGAGTATATGCAAAGATCATGCAATGTGAAAAACTAGGCACTTAAAAATAAGCATTAAGTAAACATCAAGTCAGAATGGCTGGAAAAAGCAGGGGAAAAAAGGGTGGGCTATCTGGCTAGAAATATAGGCAGAAATAACATTAAGCTTAACTATAGGCCTTTACATTAATATTAATTTGAAGCTACTGGAAAATTTCAGTTGAGTGAAATGCAGAGTTCTATGATATCCACGTTTAAAAAAAATCTTTCTGTGAGTTATCTGAGAACTTTCACCAAATATGAAGACTGTATTTAGGATAGATTTATCTAAATACACAGTGTTAGACATACAAATTTCTCTTTGGAGGACCCCAGAAGTCATCTCTACCTGACCATAAAATAAAATTAAACTGAAGGAAAGGACTGTGGCTACTGGTGAGGACAGTGATTCCAGAGATATTAAGACCTTATAGACAAAGATGACAAACAGAAGTTTGAAAAAAAATCCCAGAAACAAAAGTCACAAAGTTGATTTTAGGTATAGTTAGGGTTTTGGATTTTTTGGGTTTTTATAATAATATATTTATGCATTAGGAAAAACTATCCTTTTCCTGTCACAGGATATAAATTAAGTCTTAATTTCATTAGTAGTAAAAGGAGTACATTGGTTTCTATAGACCAGTGGTCTTCAAACTTGCGCTCTGAGGTGTCCTAGAAGGTGCATGGTGGCAATGAGAAAACTACTGTGGGAGTCTGGAGGTCTATATGGCCAGACACGTTCTAAAGAGAGCTTTACTTTCATGTATCTTATACACTATACTTCTACTATGGATTTCATTTTAAGAAAGTGTTTAAATGCTTTAAACATTTTTAAAGGTCTTAAAATAACTGTTCTACATCAATGCTTCTCAGAAAATCTATAGTAAAGAACAACATGTATATTTCTAATCTGGCAAACTGCTATTTCTGTAAAATACAAAAATCATGGTCTTAAATGCCATGGCAATGTCAAATTACTAAAAACATTTTAAGCATTTATTCTCACTTTCTGTACTCATCTCATCACAGAACATAATATTCTTCAAACTGGCACCAGTCTATCAAGTCTAAGGTGATTTGTAAACAGCACAATTAAATATGGATGATTAAGTCATGAAAGATGAAGAAATGAAGTATGACTCAAGATTTATGAACATTAAAAAATGGGTGGGAGGGGACTCCCTGGTGGCACAAGGGGTTAAGTAGCAGCACTATGAAGCTATCTGCAGCCACTGCAGTTTGAGTTCAATCCCTAGTCAGGGAGGTGACTGACACAGCACAGCAGACCTCTTCAGTCTTGCCCATTGCTCCCCTCAGCAATGTACTTTGGTCGATCTGCCTGTTCTGCTCCCCACTCTGTCTCTGGTGAATTCTCTCAAACCTCCAACCCCCGCACCTCTGGCCTGTACCACAGTTCTTGTATGCATATATATTTTTTTAAAAGGGTGATATTATAAAAATTATAAAAACAAATTTATAACTAAATAAATATATAACTAAACTTATAACTAAAACAACAGATCTCAAAATGGGGGCAGTTATTCCCACTCAGAATATTTTAGAAATTTGTTGGAGAGTTTATGGTTCACTTGAGGACACTATTAGTATTGATAGGCAGGGATACTAAACATCCAGAAATGGGAGGGATGACCTCAACCAATGAAAAATTGTCCCACATAACACTCAATGTTCTACCAAATGTTCACATGGATGAAAAAAATACTTGAGTATGGACTCAAACTACTTTACATACATGTAAAGACAAAATGCTTCTCTATAGTAATGATAAATATATAAAAATGCAGGAAAACTGAGGAAAGAACTACTTTTTTTTTTAAAGATTTATTTATTTATGCATACAAGCACTGGGGTACAGGCCAGAGGTGTGGGGGGGGGGTGGTGGTGAGAGGATTCACCACAGAGAGCAGGGAGCAGAACAGGCAGATCAACTGAAGTACACTGCTGAGGGGAGCAGCGGGCACAGCAGGAGAGGTCTGCTGCGCCAAGTGGGTCCCCTCCCTGGCCGGCAGCAGGCATCTAACTCGTGCTGCAGTGGCTGCAGTTTGCTTCACAGTGCATTGCTTAACTCACTGCGCCACCAAGGAGGCCCAGAAAGAAGTACTTTAATTTGCTCAGAATGCTATGATTTAGATCCAGTCACTAATTTAAAAGTCCTTGACACTGACAGCAACAAAAATCAAAGTGTTTAGAAAACCAATACAACACACCTATAATAGTCTGTGTAGGTAGCTACGGCAGCATGATTATAAAATGCCCCTGACTACTTTATGTATCACTGAATGTGGTCACATTTAAATACTTACCTATTGAAATATCAGTATTTTAAGTACTTTTATTCTCCTTTATAGTACAACTAGGTAGTATACTGAAATTTTCAAAATCACACATGTAGGTAGATTTTAACTTCTATGAATTTTACTTCAGAATTGCCAAAAAGACATAACAAAACATGTTACCAAAAAGGGACAGTGGATATAATCAAGTGAGAATCACTGACAAAACTGTTCCCGAGAACAAACCTCATTTATAATTACCAGTACAAAAATGAAAATGTTCCTTCCAAATGATATTTATTCTAATCATTTGTGTGATTAAAAAAATACACTTTTAAAAAAAAGCATGTAATAAAATATATATCAAAACTAAAGACAACTAGCAAAAAAGATCTCTACATTTGTCATGTATACATTATTACAGAATAAATCTTCAATAAGCACAAATAATCCCTAAGCCTGTGATATACTGCTCCAAAATGTGAGTTTTTATATTTATATAAAAAGGAAAAAAAACTAACATATCAAATATTGTGTCAAGCACTGATTTAAACACTTTGTATTAACTTGTTAATATCCTCAATAACTCTGTAAAGTAGGTTAACTCACCTGCCACCAAAATCAGAACCAAAATTCAATCTAAGCTGGTAGGTTCCCAGAAATAACCCTCTTAACCCTAGACGATATCATCATTCACTTGTTACATGACCTTGGGCAAGTCAGGAAACCCCTTCAGGTCTGAGTTTTCACAACAGCAAAATTAAGTTGCTGGGAAGATTAAATGAATTAAAGTACATACTACTACCACAGTTTGCTATACTAAATGCCAACTACCACATTATAAACCTCAGTGGTAACAGCTACTGTTACTCTACATTTATTCTATGTGGTATAGAACAATACAAATCTATTATTATTCTATATTCTATCCTACTGTTACGCTACATACATTAATGTCCTCTATTTTCCTAAGAATGCAATTCCAATCAAAATACCAATATAAACATTTAAAGGGAAATCTCTTTCCATTGTCTGCCTCAAATCCTAAAATACTAAAATATTTGGAGATATTTACCAAATTCACCAATCACTTACCACCTGATTCAATAATCCTGCTTCAGGAATTTATCCAGAGATATGCTTGCACATGTATGAAACATATACTAGGCTATTTACTGCAGAATTGTTCATAACAGTCAAAGAAACAAGGGCCTCCCTGGTGGCCTAGGGGTTTAGTCTCAGTGCTACCACAGTTAAGGTCCATTGCAGTGGTATGAGTTTGATCCCTAGCCAGGGAGCTAACCCAAATGGTGCAGCAGATCGCTCCTGTTTTGCCCACTGCACCCCTTAACAGTGTATTTCATCAGATCTGCCTATTCTGCTCCACATTTTGTCTCTGGTGAATCCACTCACACATCTGGCCTATACCCCAGTTCTTTGCAAAAATAAAAATATAAAATCTTTAAAAAAAGGTCTAAGAAAATAAACAATATAAGTATTCAACAGAGGACTGGCTAAATTTATGTGCACACAAAAAAATACTACATGACCTTTTAAAAAGAAGGAAAAAAAGAAAAAGAACAAGGAGGCTTTCTCTGTATTAATAGGGAAATTGCCATAACTCCTTGTTCAGTGAAAATGAAAAACAAAACAATGGGGAAAAGAAGTCTTTTATATAAACAGTGGTAAAATAAATAGTGGACATCCACATGCAAACGAATGTGGAACCATTCTCTGTATATCAGTCATATACAAAAATTAAATCAAAATGGATCAAAAGACCTAAATGTAAGAGATAAAACCACTGACTGAGAAGTAAACAAAGTGTAAATTTTCATGACCTTGGCTGAATTAATGGTTCCTTAGATACCACATCAAAACCTGCCATTATTAAATTTTAAACTTTTATGCTTCAAAAGACATCATGGAGAAAATAAAAAAAACAACCAATAGATGTGGGGAAAAAATTGAAAATCAAGTATCTGATAAGGGAATTGTATCTAGAAATTAGGACTTCTAGAAACATATAACTCAATAATAAAACCACAAACAATCCAACTAAAAATCAGTAAAGCATCTGAACCATTATTTTTCTAAAGAAGGTAGCCATAGTCAATAAGCATATAAAAATGATGTTCATCATTAGCCAACAGAGAAATGGAAATCAAACTCACAGTAAGATTCTACTTTGTAGTCACTAAAATGGGTGTAGTAAGTTTCAAACAATAACAGGTACTGACAGGGATGTGGAAAAATCAGAAATCTCACATGCTGATGATGAGAATATAAGATGGTGCAGAAACTAGGTAAAGAGTCTGGCAGTTCCTTAATGGGAGTTGCCACAAAGTCTAGCAATTGCACAAAAAGACATATAACCAAGAGAATTGAAAACACGTTCACAGGAAAAACCAGAATGTCCATAAAAGCATTATTCATAAAAAACAAAAAGTAGAAACAATCCAAATATTTACCTAATGAAGAAATTAATGTGTAATAAACATGCAAGGCATTATTATTCAGCAATAAAAAGAAATTTAGCCACTGATACATGCTACAACATGGACGGAACATGAAAAACAGATGTTAAGTGAAAGAAGTAGGCAGGGCCTCCCTGGTGGCGCAGTGGGTTAAGCAACACACTATGAAGCAAACCACAGCCACTGCAGCACGAGTTCGATCCCTGCTGCCAGCCAGGGAGGG
>JAGFMF010012090.1:351458-402086 GCA_019455555.1 Galemys pyrenaicus | reverse complement strand
ATCTGCCTGTTCTGCTCCCTGCTCTCTGTGGTGAATCTTCTCACCCCCCACACCTCTGGCCTGTGCCCCAGTGCTTGTATGCATAAATAAATAAAATCTAAAAAAAAAAAAAAAAAAAAAAGAAAGAAGTAGGCAAAAAGTAGATTAGTAGTTGCCTAGAACTAGAGAATCCAGTGGGAGTTTTGGGGTGACAGTTAAGGGGTTTGGGGTTTCTTTTGGAGTTAATAAAAATGTTATAAAATTGATGTGATGATATATGCATAACCCTATATATATCAAAAGTACATTTAAAAGGGGTACGTTATATGATATGCCAATTTAACTCAATAGTAAAACATGATGTACTGATTCAGAATCAACCTTGCAAACATACAAAGTGAAAGAAGCCAGATACAAAGGATCAAATATCATACTATTCCATTTATATGAAATGTCCACAAAAGGCAAATCCATAGAGATAGGAAGTAAATTACTAGTGGCCAGGAGATGGAGAAATGAACAATAAATACTAATAAGGGGTTTCTTTCTGGAATAATGAAAATGTTCTAGAACATTTCATAATGATGACTGTAAAACTTTGTGAATATACTAACACTAAATGATATACTTTATAGTGGTAAATATTAAGCTCTCTGAATTCTATCTCAATTTTGAAATTGAGGTACATTCAGGTACATTGAAGTGTACAAGATACACTTGTCAGTTAATTGCATAATGTACTAACTCACAAATTCTGTAACTGTGATATTTATGGGAAAGGTGGCTGTGGGTATAAAGCAGCAATGTGAAACATATATGTTGATGAAAATGGTTAGTACCTTGGCTGTAGTAGTGGACTTACTAATCTAGACATGTGATAAAATAGTATAGAACACAAATGAGTGCGAGAAAAACCAGGGACATGAGAGATCTATAAAGTTTATCAGTATCAATATCCTGGTAGTGATATTATAATATAGTTTTGTAAAATGTTGCCATTGAGGAAAAGTGTGTAAAGGGTAGATTCTTATGAAAGGCAATCTCTATGCATTATTTCTTACAACTATATGTGAACTGATGTTCATCTGAACAAAATTTTAATTAAAAAAGAAAAAAAGACCAGGCTTCTGTAGTGGCACAGAGATTGAAGTCTCAGTGCTTTCAAGCTATTGCCAGCACCGTGGCATGAGTTCAATACCCAGCCATGGGGCTAACCCATACAGCACAGAAGATCTCTCTTGACTCACCCGCTGCTCCACTCAGCAGAATATTTCATTAGATACAGCTGTCCTGCACCCTATTCTGTCTCAGGTGAATCCTCTACCCCCTGCACCTCTGGCCTACGTGCCAGTTCTTCTACACATAAATATGTAAGTGGACAGATGAGTGTATATGCTACTTTTGGGGTGAAAATAAAATTGTGTGTGTGTGTTTGTAGCTATATAAAAAGGAACACTGAAAGGATACTGAAAGTGGGTATCATAGGGTGAGGAGGAATGGGGCAGATGGGTTAGGAACAAGACTTTTCAAAGCAGGAATTTTTTCAATTTTTTTTTTTAATCATGTGATCCTGTTATCTGGCTAATAAGTAATTATTAAAAGTACCTTTTGTACAAAAAGGACTTTAACTTAGTAAATATCCTGCTCTGCAAAGTACTACAATTTCAATTACTCTTACCTCTAACCTCTGTGTCTGATCCTTGCCCAAAAGGTCACGAACTTCTTCATTATATATTTCCAAATAAGATACTCGGACCAAAAATCTACAAACAAAACAGTATTTTTAAAAACATAAAACTCCCCTTATAAATATTTCACTATTTAAGAGTGCTGATAAAATTAACACCAGCTATGTCTTGTCAGTGTATTTGTCAACATTAAAAAAAGAATTCTTTTACCTTGTATCGCCCTCTGCTTTTGCAATATGACCAAATATGTGAGCAAATGAATTTGGAATGATTCCTCTAAGTTCAGGAACAGCTCGAACCCCTTCCATAGTAAAAGTTTTGCCTGTTCCAGTTTGTCCATATGCAAAAATAGTTCCTGAAAATGAAGAAAATAATGATTTTTGCAGTCCAATGCTAGAGAACTACACACTTAAAATTAATGCCTCTGACACTGTGATGCAACTTGTTCCAGATTTAAAATTATCCTAGTTCCTATTTCACCTTTATTATCAACAATTACAATATGTACTCTGTGCCCCATGAGTAAAGCATTTTTATTATTCCTCAATGAACCACCTTCTTGTCTTGAGAGATAAACCAAGTAGTAGAACATGAAGAGGGGGACCCAAGTAATGGTTGGCAGAATCCCTGAGTTGAAAAGGAGTTGCCAGTCAAGAGAGACCAAAGCAGTTAGAATCTGTAGGACACCATACGAGAGAAGAGAAAGTTACAGAAAAAGCTCCGAAGACCTGCAGGGTCCTCCTCCACTCACACAGGCCAGGAACAGTACTTGCTACCACCAGTCAAACTTGAAAACCTTATGATTCACAGGATACTAGGCATAGTACACAAAAGGATTTTGTCACAGTCATAGGAAATAGGAACCTCAGAGTGAGAACTGGTACCGTTCTAACCAAAAAATTTAAAAGGAACGATCTGAAAGTACCAAACTGTTTTCAAGTAACTGCATCCCAGAACAAAGATTATGAATATTTACAGAAATAAAAAATATCCAAGATCCAAGGTCAAATTTGCAATGTCTACTATATCCAACCAAAAAGTGCCAAAAGTTGAAAAAAACAAAGATAGCATTTATAATGAAAAATCCATCAATCAATTAAAATCAACTCAGAAATGACAGACATTGAAACTGCCAGACAAGGATATTAAGAGTTATAAAAACTGTATTCTGTATGTTGAAAAGAAACCATGATGGAACACATAAGACCCAAATCAAACTTATAGAGATGAAAACTATAGAAGTGTTAAATGAAAAATACAATAGACAGGGTTAATGGTACACTAGACAGTGCAAAAGGGAAGATCAATAAACTTGAAAACACACCACAGAAACAACCAAAAATGAAAAAAATGGGGTTAATTTAGAAATCAGTAACAGAACATCATTGGGAAATCTCAAAATATTTATAAACTAAAACATCACTAAATAATCCATTTATCAAAGAAGCAATCAAGAGGGGATTAGAAAGTAGTTTGTATTGCATGTATAAAAACTCAGTATGTCAAAACCTATAAGAATCCACTGAAATAGTACATAGAGGTAATTGTATTTAAGGTCTGTATTAGGAAAAAACACCTCGAAAACAATGACCTCAACTTACATCGTAACAAAGAAAAAGAGGGGTCTCCTTGGAGGCGCAGGGGTTAAAGTCTCAGTGCTATCAAGCTATTACTAGCATGAGTTCCATCCCCAATCAGGATGCTGACCCACACAGCACAGCAAACATCTCATGTCTTGCCCGCTGCTCCCCTCAGCAGTGTATTTCAGTAAATCTGCCTGTTCTGCGCCCCACTCTGTCTCTGGTGAATATTTTCACTGCCCCCCCACCTCTGGCCTAGACCACAGTTCCTATATGCATAAATTGGGGCAAGGGGGAAGGGAACAAGGAAAAAGAAAAATGAAGTAGGAGAAAAGAAATAATAAAAAGCGGAAATCAATAAAATGGAAAATATAAAAATAATAAAGGAAAATGAATAAAACCAAACACCAATTCTTTGAGAAGATCATTAAAAATCATAAACCTCTGGCCAGACTAATCAAAAAGGAGGGAAAAAAAAGAAGACATAAATAACCTACATCAGGAAAGAGAAAGATTATACTACTACATTCTAATAATAGGGAACTGATAAAAACAATTTCTCTCCAGTAAATTCAACAACTTATAACAAAACTGAGAAAATCTGTGAAAGGTACATTTTTCATAGATACCCTTTATCAGATCAAGGAAATTCCCTTCTGGCCTTAGTTTGTTGAAAGTTCTTTTTTAAAGAAATAGGTAATCCACATAGCCCTATATCAAAGAAATTATAGTTAAAAACTTTCCCACACACAGGCCTCCCTGGTGGCACAGCGGGTTGAGTGCCGCAATGTAAAGTATTCGCAGAGTGCTCCCCACTCTGTCTCTGGTGAATCCTCTCACCTACCCTGGCCTCTGGCCTGTACCCCACCTCTTGTAAGCATTAAAAAAAAAAAAAAAAAAAAAAAAAAAAAAAGACCTTCCCACACATACACACAAAAAAACCCCTCCAGGCTTATTAATAAATTCTACCAAACACTTAGGGAAAATGTAATATTAATTCTAGGTAAATTTTTCCATACAATTACAAAAGATGGAATGCTTTCCAACTCATTTGATGTAGCATTACCCTGATGCTAAAACAAGATAAAGACATTACAAGAAAATTATATAACACACCTACCAAAAATTTAAACACATTTTTAGCAAATCAAATTTAACAACATACAAAAGTATACCACAACGAAGTGATATAGCTCTTTCACTTTTTTTTTCTTTTTAAAGATGTATTTATTTATGCATACAAGCACTGGGGTACAGGTCAGAGGTGCAGGGCGGTGAGAGAATCTACCAGACAGAGCAGGGAGCAGAACAGGCAGATGGATGAAATCCACTGCTGAGGGGAACAGCGGGCTAGGCAGGAGAGGTCTGCCTGTGCCATCTGGGTCACCTCCCCATCCTGCAGCAGGGATTGAACGCATGCTGCAGTGGCTATGGTTTGCTTCATAGGGCATTGCTTAACCCACTGTGCCACCAGGGAGGGCCCCAGCTCTTTCACTTTTAAAAATCATTCAATGTAAGTGACCATTTTAACAAACTTTTGAAAAAGCACAACTTCAGTAGATGCAGGAAAAAACTGCAGTTGACAAAATTTAAAGAATATTCGTTCTTTAAAAAAAAGAACTTTCAGCAAACTAAGGCCAGAAGGGAATTTCCTTGCTCTGATAAAGTGTATCTATGAAAAATGTATAGACAACATGATTCTTATTGGCTTACTGGTGAAAGAGTGAATGTTTTATTTCTAAGATCAAGAACAAGAAAAAATGTCCATGCTCACCACTTTTTACAACAATGTACCAGATAGATGTCTAGCCAGTGCTAATCATGTAAGAAAAAAATTGGAAATAAAGAAGTTGTACTACAGTTGCAAACAACATGCCCTTGTCTGTAAAAAACCGCAGGCAGTTCGAGGGAAAAAAAAGCACATTGCAGGATACAAGGTCAATTTGCAAAATACAGTAACATATTACTTTATAGCCACTGGAAAGATTATATAATCAAAAAGAAAAACAAGTTTTGTAAAGATGTGGAGAAACTGGAAACCTCACACCCCATCAACCTTATTGCTGGTGGAAGATAAAAATGGCATAGCCACTGTGAAAAACAATGTCAGCTCATTTTTAGCCAAGTAATTCCACATCCATGAGAACTGAAAATATATATCCACACAAAACCTTGTACAAGAATGTTCACAGTAAAATCATTCATGAAAGTCGAAAAATGGAAATAATTCAAATGATCAATTGATGAGTAGATAAACAAAATGTCATCTATTCATGCATTCCTTAATTATGGAGTACATATACAATGGTGTCCCAATAGGCTGTAACACGTATTCTGAGTGTCTAGTAGGCTACACTGGTTTGTATTACACTATATGTTTGTACAATGACAAAATTGGTCAGTAATATATTTTTAAAACTTATCCATGATTAGTAACACATAACTGTACATCCATACAATGGAATGTTATGTGGCCATGGGAAAAAAAAAGTCCTCCCTGGTGGCACAGGGAGTTAAGTTACAGCACTATGAAGCTATCCACAGCCATTGCAGTATGAGGTAGATCCCCAGCAGGGAGGTGACTCACATGGTGCAGCAGATGTCTCCTGTCTCACCTGCTGCTCCCCTCAGGAGTGTATTTCAGTCAATCAGCCTGTTCTGTTTCCCACATTGTCTCCGGTAAATCATATCACACCCCACCCCTAACATCTGGCCTGTACCCCAGTTCTTCAATGTGTAAATAAATCTTAAAAAAAAATTGAAGAACTGATAAACGCTGCAACCTAGACAAACATTATAAACATGCTAAGTAAAAAGTGAGATACTTAAGAGTACAAAGTATATGATTTCATTTGAAATACCTGGAACTAGCAAACTAACACACATAGAAAGTAGGTAAACGGTAGCAAAGTATGAGGGAAGAGGATGGCAAGTAACTACTAGGTAGTTGGGGTTTTTTTATAAACATTTTTATTTATGCATACAACAGCAGGGGTACAGGCCAGAGTTGTGGGAGGTGAGAGGATGCATCAGAGACAGAGTGGAGAGCAGAACAGGCAGATCTACCGAAATTCACTGCTGAGGGGAGCAGCAGGTGAGGCAGGAGAGGTCTGCCTCCTCATGTGGGTCCCCTCCCTGGCCAGGGATCGAAGATGCACCACTGTGCTACGGATGCTTCACAGTGCGGCACTCAACCCGCTGAGCCACCAGGGAGGCCCACTAGCAGGTAGTTCTTTATGGAGATATTGAAATGTTCTTGAAAGAGATAATAGTGACAGCTACAAAGAACAAATAAGTATACTAAAAACCACCTGACTTGTATACTGTAAAATGGTTAAAACAGTCAACTGTTAAAGTCTATCTCAATTTAAAAAACTACCTAAAATAATCAATTGCATTTCTATAAAGAGAAAACATACAATTATAAAAACAAATCGAACAAGATACAGAGAGCTGTAACATGTTCATGGATCACAAGACTCAATACTGTCAGAAAAACAACATAATCCCTATCAAAAATCCAGTAGGTATTTCATGTGTGTGGATATTGATCTGATGGTCTTAACATTTCTATGAAAATGTAAACGATCTAGAAAAGTCAACATTTTTTTAAAAAAAGAACAAAGTGAAATAATATACACTGCCTAATTTCAAAACCTGTACTATAAATATATAATAAAGACAGGATATGGAATAGACAATGCAGAAATAAGCCCATACACATGTTCAGTGGACTTTTGAAAAAATCATCAAGTTAATTCAATATGCAAAGGCTGGGCTTCTGAACAAATGGTGCTGAAACTATTGGATATCCATAGATTAAAAAATGGGGTTGGGGGAAGGTAAAGAAATAAACAGAGCCTTACTTCAGAACAAAAATAAAAACTTAAAATTCTAGGTAAAAACATAGTTTCGAGAAAATCTGTGTGTATTTGGGTTTAGTAAAAATTTCTTAGGTATGTTGCCAAAAGCATGAGACAAGAAAAAATAAAATGGACTTAATCAAAACTGAAAATTTTCTCTTAAAGAAAAAATACTATTAAAACAAAAAAAAAGACAAGCCACAGACCAGGAGAAAATATTTTCAAATCACTGATCAAGGACTGAATACAAAATACCAAAAAAAGCATAAATCAATAAGAAGATAGCCAATGGAATTTTAAAATGGGTAAAATATTTTAAGAGGTATTTGCCAAGGAAGATATGCAAATGGAAAATAAATAAATAAATAGATGCTCTGGGGCCTCCCTGGTGGCCAGGGGGTTAAAGTCTCAGCACTATCAAGCTATTACCAGACACTGCAGCATGAGTTCAAACCCTGGCTAGAGAGCTAACCCACATGGCACAACAGACTTCTCCTATCTCACCCGACACGTCCCTTAGCTATGTACTTCAGTCAATCTGCCCATTCTGTTCGCCACTGTCTCTGGTGAATCCTCTCATCTCCCATACCTCTAGCCTACACCCAATTCTTGTATGCAGAAACAAATAAAATAAATCTTAAAAAGTTAAAAATAGATGCTCTGTGCTATTAGAGAAATGCAAGACATAATGGGATACCACTACAGATGCTCCAGAACAGTTAAAATTTAAAAAACTAATGATCTAGATGTTGGCAAGAATATGACAAAACCATAACCTTCATACCATGCCGGTAGGAAAAAAGTATTACTGTACCATCATCAACTCTTTTGAAAATAGTTTGATGATTTATTTCTTCTTAAACATGCAATAACTCTACGACCAGTAATTCTACTCTTAAGATTTTGCCCATGAGAAAGTTTGAGATTGGGCCTCCCTGGTGGCACAGTGGGTTAAGCAACGCACTATGAAGCAAACCGCAGCCACTGCAGCACGAGTTAGATGCCTGCTGCCGGCCAGGGAGGGGACCCACATGGCATGGCAGACCTCTCCTGCTGTGCCCACTGCTCCCCTCAGCAGTGTACTTCAGTTGATCTGCCTGTTCTACTCCCTGCTCTCTGTGGTGAATCCTCTCATCACCACCCCCCTCCCCACACCTCTGGCCTGTACCCCAGTGCTTGTATGCATAAATAAATAAATCTTTAAAAAAAAAAGAAAGTTTAAGATTTATTTGCATAAAGACATGCAATATTCATAGCAGTATTTAACCAAAATAGTGGAACAATCCCATCAAATGATATAAAAAATTGTATAGTCATACAATGGAATACAATCATGCAATAAAAAGTAAAAACCACTGTCACATGGAACAATAAGGCATATCCTCAAAGACAATGTTAGTAAAAGAAAACAGGTAAGATAGGAGAGTATACAGTAGTGTATAATTTGATTTATACCTAATTTCAAGGGGAGGCAGAACTGCACACAGAGGCAGGTCAATGGCTGCCTGACAGCAGGGCTGTAAATGACATCAAGGAACTTCTTGGAATGATAAAACTGAATTGTGGCAATGGTTTCAAAACTGTTTACTACAGCTTATCAATTTTTACAATAGGTGAATTTATTGGGGGTTATTAATAATACCTTGATCAAATTGTTTTTTAAAAAAAATAAAAGTACTCACCATTGTAGCCCTCAAGAACAGAATCAATAATAGGTCTTGCAGTTAAGTTGTAAACATCAAGTTGTTTACTCTCTGGTCCAAAAACAGTATCGAAAGTAAATGTCTTTGGAGGTTCATTGGAAGAATCAGTCTTATGTACAGTGATAGTTCCCCTCATCTCATCCACACTGACAGCCTGCTTGTAGCACATCGATTTCTCTCTCTCATTGAGGGGCCGGCACCTAACAACCACCTTCACATTATCACAGCTTTCTGGCTTCTCTGATTTATTGATCTGGTGGAAAAAAAAGTTTGGAAATAATGAAAACCTTTATTTTTACTTTCAGAAAATCAAATTAAAATCTGAAAAAATGGGGCCTCCCTGGTGGCGCAGGGTTTAGTTAAAGTCTCAGCGCTATCAGGTTATCTCCAGCCACTTCAGCCAGAGTTTGATCCCCAGCCAGGGAGCTGACCCACATGGTACAGCATACCTTTCCTATCTCACCTGCTTCTCCCCTCAGCAGTTTATTTCAGTAGATCTGCCTTTTCTACTCCCCACAATGCCTCTGGTGAATCCTGGCCTCACCCCAGTTCTTCTATACATAAATAAATGTAAAAAAAAAAAAAAAATCTGAAAAATGGCAGGGCTGGGGCAGGAATAAAGTAAAATCAGAAAAAAAGCTACAGCTACTCTGCCATTTTAGGACACTGCATATAATAAACTCTCCATATATTTTTGTTAAATACAGTTAAAGATCTTAGAGCTACAGAAAAAAACTTATTAAGTGATATGAAAGGAAAAGTATTTTCTTTATAAAAAAAGTTTTTCGGGCCCTCCCCTGGTGGCGCAGTGGGTTAAGCAACACACTATGAAGCAAAACGCAGCCCCTGCAGCATGAGTTTGATCCCTGCCACTAGCCAGAGAGGTGACCCACATGGCATAGCAGACCTCTCCTGCCTTGCCCGCTGCTCCCCTTAGCAGTGTATTTCAATCTGCCTGTTCTGCTCCACACTCTGTCTCTGGTGGATCCTCTCACCCCCAGAACTCCGGCCTGTACCCCAGTTCTTAATATGAACTAAAAAAAAAATCTTTAAAAAAAAAGTTTTCTCTATTCAAACAGAAAATGAACCTATCTATTACAGACTTCTTTCTGCATAAAAAGTCCCTAAATTCCTGAGTTTCCTACCTGTAGGAAAACACATGTGACTATGGCTAACAATTTTAATCAAGAATATAGTACTAGGTCCTCAGTTTCCTGAGACTTTTGTTTTTACCTTCTATCACGCATTAGTAAAGTGTTTTTCATCATATAATAAATCCACACACTATCTTTTCTATAGAAGGCAATCAAGTAGGAAAGAGGTGATTCGACCAGACCCTGTGACTCTGGACACATCAGGCTATAGGCTGGACCCCACTGTATCCAGTACTCACAGATCTGTGCAAAAGCAGTGAGAGGTGCTCGAAGACAGGATTCAAAGCAAATGCTAAGAGGTCTGGCAGCAGTGTAAACATGGTGAAAGTACCCTGACTAAAGCTTGAGATGCTACATTTCCAAGGTGAAGATGTGCGAGCAAATGTGGCAAATTGAAAAAGATCTCACTTAGTGGAGGCAAAAAAAAAAAACTTGGCTAATTCACAGATTGATAATGTCAATAAAGTATGACTCAAAAAGTCTAAAAACAGAAAAAAGATTTAGTATTACTATAACCTTATGAATATTTGTATTTGCAAAGTTTCAATTTCTGAAACTATGATTAACAATCTAAATTAATATTGAAGGGAAGGTTAAAAGCTTCACTGAACAGTTGTCAATTCCTACTGTAAGCATGAGAGAAATAAAGGTAAGCCATTAGCACTGATAATTGTATTATATCAAAACAACATACTTCTCACCATCTCCATTTTTGCCAGCACCTTCTCCTGGATTATAAGAGACTCCTAATGACTCCTGCACCTAATCAAATGGCCTCATCAATTCTTTACACAGCAGTCAGGTTCAAGAAAAATCTGTCACTTCCCCACTTAAAATTTTTCCATGGCATCCCACAGCATAAAAATCAAAATCTTTGAAGTGGTCTGTAAGATCTGGCTCTGTCCCACTATATCTACTTCTCTAGTCTTATTTTACAAGTTACCCTGCTTGGCTTTCTTAGATACAGTCACACTGGCTTTCTTTAAGGTCTTTTCTTGTCAGTGTGCTCCTCACTACAGGTCTTTCCCAGAGCTGGTTCTTCTGGCTAAAACATTCTTTACACTCCACATAACCTGCAGATGTCAGCTCAAATAGCCACCTCATCTGAAAGACTACCTTGACTAGTTCAAATCATTTCCATAGACCCTAAGAGCACCTATAATGGCAGCAAGCACAGGGCAAGTTCATGATGGATTCGGGCAGATGGATAAAGGTGAGTCACAGAGCCCTTAGTGGATTTTTCAGGTGTTAATACTCTAAGGGAACCAGGTATACAGAGAGGTTGGCATGCAAGGAGGCAGAGGGGGCTGGAAGGCAGGCAGGTAACTTAGCTTCCCAGCCCTTCTCCATCCCCAAATCTTCTTGGGGCCCTGGTGCTCTCCCATCTTCTCACCTCTTCTGTAGCCAACCTTATTTATAGTGCCAACCTCTAGGCTCAGGTGTGCACACTTAAGCACGCCCACACCCATGCTCCAGGTGTCCACAATCAGGCACACATGCCCCACGCCCACACTCCCAAGCGCTTTCTGCATTAGCATCCTCAAAACCGCAGGTGATAGTCACAGAGGTTAGTGGCTTAAAAAGTCTCATTAACTTCATTTACCCTACAGCAACCTTCGGTCTACTTCTTTTTGCTACTTATTTGATTAAGGTCTGTTTTCCCCTCTTCCTACCCCAGAGATTGCAAACAGGTGGTTAAGGAGCTGAATTCCGCACCAGTATCTTTTGGCTCACGGTATTTAAAAATACCTTGAATTTATTGCTCACATTTTTAAAGTCACAGAAACAACAATGCTTAGATTGTCTCTTGAAAAGTCAGATAATCTGAGCAGCCAGCATTTCTACATGGCAACACTTTACAAGTCACTGGAATCTACTTAAAACTAATGTAGCCACCCCTGCATTTCATTAACGATAACTGTCTTACCTTTGTAAACATGTGTGGTTTTCACCTCTGGCCAAGAAAGCAAGCATCTATCTCTCTTCTACAGTTAAAATACCTGGCAGATTTTGTTAAGCATAAATCTCCAGTGCCCAACATCTTGTTAGTACCCAGTATTTGTTGCATGAACTGATAAATTCCTTTAGGAATTAGGAACATGGAAATGATCTGAACAAGGAACCAATATTGAGCATTTAATGCCAAATATCCAGTATTGTCTTTCAAGTCTACACATTTTTTCACTTCATTCTACAACAATCTCATGAGGAAAATTTCAGTTATTTGGGAACTACGGGCCCAGAAAGAACAAAAAGTCCCGAGGTCTCACTATCAGTAATTAACAGGCTACCGCTCAAATGTTTTCCATGATCCTATAATGGATGTACGACGCCCCCTTATTCAGTGCACCATAACCACCTGCGAAATCCTAAATGACAAACACTTTTGTTAATTAACGTTACCTCAATTTAAACAAAAAATAATAATAAAAGGCCAAACACCACCACCTACTACCCTACCCACACCCCTCACACACAAAGACACCTAGGGTTACATTCTGCATCGTAAGCTAAAGTGCCAAGGGAGGAATGACAACTGGAGTCAGGGCCCAGGAGTAGGGGCAGACAGCCCTCACTTTCCTGCCTCCGGGAGCTTGGCTTCGCAGCACTGAGAGCCCCCGTTCAGCTCCGCGCCTGCCAAGCAGACCCTCCGCGGTCACTCCCAGTCGCCCTACCCAGGAGGCAGGGCTGGGAGGGGCGCGCATCCTCAAGCACAGCGCCCTTCTGTCAGCGAGCGCAGGCAGGCCCTGCGGGGTGCCGC
The DNA here is from genome assembly GCA_019455555.1 of Galemys pyrenaicus. Lineage (NCBI taxonomy): Eukaryota > Metazoa > Chordata > Mammalia > Eulipotyphla > Talpidae > Galemys > Galemys pyrenaicus. The sequence continues at coordinate 389,358 of JAGFMF010012090.1, read as the reverse complement.
AGCGACTAGGCTGCAGGGCCTGCCCCGGGCCCTCCCAGGGCCGCCTGCACCCTCGCGGGCCCGGGGCCCACCCGCCCAGCTCCCCAACCGCTCGGGCCCGCCCGGCCCGGCCCTGTCCCGCCCCATCACGGCGCCCGCCTGCCCCGCGCCTCCATGGCAACGGCCGCGCCCCCGAGCCTGGCCGCCAGGATGAGGAGCCCCCGAGACTGAGAGACTCTTCTCACCGGCATCTTGGCTCCCTCCCGTGCCCGGCGTACGTCCCCGCCCTGGATGCAGTCCAACGACGCCGGGTTCGCGGGAGACGCAGGCCAGAGGTTACCCAAACGCCGCCTAGGCGCTCTCGAGACTGCGGCTCCTCCGGCGAGAGCACGCTGTGCGCAGGCGCATTCCGAGCTCGCCCCGCCCCACCTCCTAGTCTCGGGCTTTCACGCCTTCTCGAGTTACGCCTGCGCCGACACTTTTCTAGTCGGTCTCCTAGGACGCCAAACTGAGATCGCGCCTGCGCAAAACTGCCATTCCGCTGAGTTAGAAATCTGGCCCCTACCCCGGCGGTCACCACCCATTTGGAAGACATGGTGCTCCTAGATCGCACCAGTCATGTTCTGGCACTTGCAGTACTCCGAATATTAAAAACATTAACAGTGATCCCATCTGGCGAGCTAAAGACTTTACAGACATTACTGCGCGCTTGACTGCTGACTTGTTTATGACCTATCTCACCATTAGTAGGGGAAGTCGTGAAGAGTTTTGTTACCATTCTCAGAAGACTCTCCAGAACCCAGAATAGGAAGGGATAGGTTTTCAATAAGTATAGCTGAAAGAACTAATGATCCGTCTTCTTTCCTGTCGGAACCTCTACCCCTGACCACCACTCGGCTTGGGTGTGTTATAGGCATTTCAATGTTTATCATGCCCAAAATTGAAATCTTGAGTCCAATCCCCCCCACCACCACAGTTATCCAACCCACCACCTCTGCTAAGCACAAAAAAAAAAAAAAAAGAAAGAAAGAAAGAAAAAAAAAGCCTCTCTTTCAAACTTTCCTCATCACAAAAAATGTAAGTTGAATTCCAACAATTGCTCAGGTTAAAACCAGCGTTTCTCTCACCTATTGTAACTATAATAGAACTGGTTTATTTGTATGCAGCCTTGTCCCATTTTAGTTTATTTTCAACACAGGAGTCAGCATGAGATATTAAAACATGAATCACATGTTGTCTTTTCTCTGTTCAAAACCTTCCAGTGATTTCTCCTCTCAGAGTAAAAGTCACATGTCCCTTTCCCATTTCCTGCAATCTTCCTCTTACTTCTACCAGTTCCAGCTGGTTGCTTTGATTCATCTGACATTCCAGACATGTTTACATGTTAGCTTGCAAGGGCTTTTGTCCTTGCAGTAGGAGCTGATGTAAACAATGATAAAGCATTTTACTATTCTAAGTGTCTTAATTTCTTTTTTATTGATTTACTCCACATAATAATCTTTGGAAATAAGCACTAGTAGTCATTTTAATAGAAAATATAAAAATAACTATTTTACAGGTAAAGAAACTGAGGCAAGAAACATTGAGTAACTTAGGCAAGGATATACATATGAACAGTAATAATCCCATATCAAAACTCAGGTCCCAAAAGTCTCTCCTCCTATATACTCACCTGACTCCCTCATCTCCTGCAGAATGTCTTTGTTCAACTGTGACCTTTTCAGTGAGCTCTAATCTGACTTATATTTTACATTCTAACTTTCAATTCCAGTTTTCTTCTCTCCCTCTCCCTACTTTGTATATATTCATAGTATGTATTATGATGTAGCAATCCAGCTTCATTCTTCTGCATATGACCATCCATCTTTGCAGCACCTTTTTCTGAAAAATCTGTTCTTTCCTCCACTGAATTTTAATGGCACCTTTGTCAAAAATCAACTGATTAAAAAGAGAGAGTTGGTTTCTAGACCTCCAGTCTAGAATTCAATTCTGCTGACCTGTATGTCTATCCTAATGTCAGTTCTATACTGTTTTGATTACCATAGGCTTGTAGTAAGTTTTGAAATCAGGTAGTTTTGAAATCAGGAGGCCTCCAAGTTTGTTTTGAATATTCTGAATTCCTTGCATTTTTATAGGAATTTTATAAACATTTTGTCAGTGTTTACGAAAAAGCAGCTATAAGCCTAATACAGATGCATGCTGAATATATAGATCAAGTCAGCATATATTACCAATTTCATAATGTAGGTCTTCCAAGCCATGAAGTTTCTCCATTTTTTAGGCCTTTTTTTAATTCTTTCAATGACATTTTGTAGTTCTCTATTTTTTTTATTATAATCTTAAATATTATGCTGTTGAAAATAGAATTGTTTCCTTAAATTTATTATCAGATTATTGATAATGTATAGAAATAAAATTGATTTCTGTAGTACACTGATCTTGTACTCTGCAACTTCCATAAATTTAATACTTTTAATAGTTTTTCAGTGAATTCCTTCAGATTTTCTATATTCAGTACTTTACTTTCTATATTCAATACTTATTTAAACACTTTAGACTGACAATTTAATTTGGAACAGAATTTTATATTAATCCTCTAAATATTTCATTCCACTCTCTTATTCCTTGCGTCATCTCTAAAGAGAATTCCAATGTAATTTATTTTTGCTCCTCTATAGGTAAGGTATTTTCTCCCCTTTTGATTCTTCAAAGATTTTTTCTTTACCTTTGATTGCTGCAGTTTCAATACAATAATGCCTCTGTGTAGCATTTCCCTGCTTGGTGTTTTCTGAGCTTCCCCCATGTCTGGTATGGTTATTGGTACTCTAATAATTAACTGGTAGAGTTATTGATACTCTAATAATTACTTGGCAATACTTAGTCACTATCATGTCAAATATTTAAGTTCCTTTTTTCTTCTGATATTCCTAAATATTTTAATGTAAACTTAATGTATTTTTTCACAAAATATATCTTACATTAAAGTACAGCTAGATTAGTATTCACAAGGTGAACACACCTATGTAGCCCACATCTAGATCAAGAAGCAGAACATTACCAATCTTCTGGTACAATACCCTGTTTGTTCCTTTCTAGTCCCTAGCCACTACCCCAAAGGAAACTACTATCTTGGCTCTATTACAGTTTTCCTTGTTTTTAGTTTTTATACTTTATTTAAAAGGAATCATAGTGTATGATCTCTTTTGTATTTTTTTCCCCTATGCTCAATATTGCCTTTGTGAGATTCTTCCATATTCTTGGGTAGAACAATGGTCCATTCTTTCTCAATGTACTGTACTATACCACAATTTGCTTATCCCATTCAATTGTTGGGCATTTGGGTTGAATCTTGCTTGGGGCTATTGCAAATAGGATTGCTCTGAACATTATGCTGTTGTCTTTCAGTGCACACATATGCATTGCTGTTGCACATAGGCATTTCTTTTGCACATAAACTTAGGAGTGGAACTACTGGGATTTCCATATAACCCAGTCATGCTTACTGTCTACCTTCCCTGACTAAAATGTTAGTTCTTTATTTTTTTCTTTTTTTTTTTTTAAGATTTAATTATTTATGCATACAAGCACTGGGGTACAGGCCAGAGGTGTGGGGGGGAGGGGTGAGAGGACTCACCACAGAGAGCAGGGAGCAGAACAGGCAGATCAACTGAAGTACACTGCTGAGGGGAGCAGCAGGCACAGCAGGAGAGGTCTGCCGCACCATGTGGGTTCCCTCCCTGGCTGGAGGCTGGGATCGAACTTGTGCTGTAGTGGCTGCGGTTTGCTTCATAGTGTGTTGCTTAACCCACTGTGCCACCAGGGAGGCCCTAGTTCTCTATTTTATTCACCGTTATGTTAGGTCTTCAAAAAAATAATGGCTGAAGGATAAATGCGTGTATGAATGAACACCTCCTGATAGAGCTACTAGTGCCCTTTTAAACAAGAGGTAAGGGGCTTCCCTGGTGGTGAATGGATTAAGCAATGCACTATGAAGCATTGCAGCCACTGCAGCAAGAGTTCCATCCCTGCCTCCAGCCAGGGAGGTGACCCATATGGCACAGCAGACCTCTCCTTCCTTGCCCACTGCTCCCCTCAGCAGTGTATTTCAGTTGATCTGCCTGTTCTGTCCCCCACTCTGTCTCTGGTGAATCCTCTCACCTCCCACACCTGTGGCCTGTACCCCAGTCTTGTATGCATAAATAAATATTTTTTTAAAAAAGATAAACAAGGGCCTCCCTGGTGGCGCAGTGGGTTAAGCAACACACTATGAAGCAAACCACAGCCACTGCAGCACGAGTTCGATCCCTGCTGCCGGCCAGGGAGGGGACCCACATGGCACAGCAGACCTTTCCTGCCTCGCCTGCTGCTCCCCTCAGCAGTGTACTTCAGTCAGTCTGCCTGTTCTGCTCCCAGCTCTCTGTGGTGAATCCTCTCACCCCACCCCCATACCTCTGGCCTGTACCCCTGTGCTTGTATGCATAAATAAATAAATCTTTAAAAAAAAAAAAGATAAACAAGGTAAGCTAGACTCTTAGGGGTGAAGTCAAATGCACTAGGTCACCCAGAGAGTCAGGAATTCCACCCCAAACTTGACTGACTAGGAGCATGCTCTTGATACTTTTTTCTTGGTATTGTGACTCTCCCCCTCACATACACCCCCATATTCTTACTGTGAAGTAAGGGTGTGTGACCAGGGATCCTTCTTCAAGACCACTGTGGTCACCAACTGCCCCATCCCAGGCCCAGTAGCAGGAATTCTAGTGGGTAGGAGGCCCTCCATGGAAGGAGGAGTAGGGGTAGAAGGAAAAGCAAGGGTACTGCTGGCCCTCTGAGTGCCTCTGCTCCTCTGGGTCCCAGGTCCTTACCCCTCAAGCCAGAACCAAGTGTCAAGAAGGCCCACTGTGCCAGGGGGCAGCTCCCTGGAGAGGGATGGGTCGGACCTGCCCAGAGTGCCCAGCCTGGTGGGAGCCCCAGCTGCAAGTCTTGGGCGCTGGCTTATAAAATCCCTGGCTAAGCCTGGTCACAGCCCCAGGATTCTGCGCTCACCATGGACTCGCCGGCTCGAGTCTCGCCGAGTCCGGCTACCTCAAAGGAAGGATCCCTGGCGGGTCTTGGCGAAAGTCTTTAAGAAAGTCCAGAGGAAGCCGCCCTTTGCCTGTTTGCTCCACCGCCCCTCAGGAGCGTCGCTGTCCTTGCCACGACCTGGAGCAGGGTCCCGGAGGCGAGCCACCCCGCGGCGAACCCGCGTCCAGCGCCGTCCCCGAAAGGCCCCGACGGCCCAGAGCCAGGGTTCCACTCCTGGCGGATGCGACCCCCCGCCCGCAGCCTGGGCCGCCACCCTCCTGGCTCCACGGCCGCCGGGTGCCCAGAGACCCGGCCCAGGGCGGCCGTCTGGAGGCCCACCTGAAACTGGCTCTCGACTGCGAGGCGCGTCTGTGGCGGGGCGGCCACCCCCAGGTACCGGCCCCCAGGGCGGGGCACTTTCGGGAGCACCTGCACCTTCCCCCACAAGCACGCGTTCACCTGCACCCGCGCTCAGGTGAGCCGCACCCTGGCGGCGGGGACCTGGCCAGGCGATCCCCTCGTGAGGCCGAGGCGGGAGTCACAGGTTTCTCCCCCTGGTAGGTGCTCGGGAAGAGGGCCTGTTTGAGTCAGGGATTCTGCTCCGAGCCGAAATCCTCTGGGCGTGGTGGGCCTGGGGGCTGAATTAGCGACCCCAGGGCAACCAAGCGACCTTTAACCCAGCGGACTCAAAGTGAAGGTGCCTGTCACAACCCTTCACGCCTTGAGGGGAGCTCCCACCATTGCTCCGGAGACTCACAACCACGACCCCCCACCCCCTCCAGCAAGAGACCTGCAGTGCCTTCCAGGAAGTCGTGCTGTGGCTCCTGGGGCTGGATAACATTTTCAACTTCTCTGAGGCCACTATTAACTTGGCTCTCACGATCCTCAGCCGCCTCCTGGTTTCAGTAAAGGTAAGGGAGCCTCAGAGGGATGGCTGCGTCTTGGGAGAGGATACTGACTCCTGTTCCCCTTTGCTGCCTGAGAGGTGAGCTGTCCCAGATACTCAAAGTGGGGTTCCATGAAATAACTTGCTCCAGGTGGTAGAACTGGCCCTGGAAACTCTCTGCCCTACCTCTGGCTTGTGCTGTGTGACTGTCAGGGATGGGATTGAGGAGCACTGAGAGGACCTGGCTGTGGAAGGACTTCTATGTGATGACCAAGTGGGGTGTACTTATCTGGACCTGTCCAGTGTGGTGTGGCCTAAGGCCTGGTGGGACAATGGTTCCCTGCAAAGGCGCCATTTTTCCCATCTACAGTCCTCTTAACAAAGGACTACTGACATCTGTGGTTCTGAAACCAAGAACATTTTCACTGGGTAAATCTAAAAATGGCACTAAGTTTTTGAGGAGGAACAATATTAAAGAAAAAAACATACATGCTTTGTCATTTGTTTCTGGCATTCATAGTCTACAGAAATGTCTGTGCCTCCTACTACAGGTCAAAGAGAGGCTACTTGAATGTGTCACAATTACTTCCTTGAGACTCGCGGCAAAGGTTCATGAAGAAGATGAGGTATGCATCTCTGGAAGCCCGCTTGGGCTGCCTTTGGAGCAAAGCTTTGGAGTTATCTGAAAGGACTGTGACCTTGGGAGTGGTGGGCATTTTGGAAAAATCATTAATTTCCTTAAGTTTGTCAGATTTAAGGACCCCACAAATGGGGAATTAGAACACCTGAATTCTCCTGGCCTAGCAAATCCAGAGGCCTGAGCTCCTGGCAGATGTATCTGCCCCACTGGTTGATGCCAATTTCCACTAAGCAGAAGCAGCTGCTGTTGAGTTAGGGGGAAAGCTCCCCCAAGCCACGTGACCTAATGTTCACCCCAGAAACAACATTTAAAATGCTTCTTGAGACTTAAGGACTTGGCTTTCAATGAAACAGCTTCTCAGACACTCTTCTCTAAAAGAAGCAGGGAAGTCATAAGCAGGGGTGGCAAAGACGAGCCAATGAGTGCTTCAGTCTTGCTTGAGTTTCTCAGCATCCTATGACTTCTTCTCAGGCTTTTGAAAATTCTCTCCCCACACCTTACCCAGTCCTACCTTTCTCAACATCTCCCCCTTTGGGGATCGCGGGATCACGGCCATTTCCATGAGGTATCTTTTTCCACTTCCAAACTTGCAATAAAAATGCATTTAACCTTCATTTATTAGAATATTTGTACCTCCCATGTTGCTTTTGTCCAATTAAAAAATTAAATCTTTAAAAGAAGTATTCCTGGAGATTATAGTAATTCTTTGTTTATCTAAAAAGGTAGGACCAGGTCTTTAATGCACCTGATATTTGATTGTTTACAGACAAGCCTTATTTGTCCCTCTGGGGAAAAGATAATTTATCCAGAACTAAAGGGCCTTCAATCAAGGTTGAAGGGGATGTGCTTACAGCTATAATTTTGCCAAAACCAAAAGGGGATGTTTTGTCAGTTGGGGCTGTCTGATACAATCAGGGAAGCTGAAAGGCAGACTATTTCTCTTTATGACAAGTAATCAAGCAGGGATCAAGAGCTTTCGATGAGTTCTTGCATCTGGACAGGAGAGATGGCCCAGTTCCAGCCTTCAGAGCTGGGAGAAAGCTGGAGTGCAGTTGGGGATCAAAATCTGATGCAGAGAATGACCACATTCACAATGCACTGTCACAATGCCTTAGGGATAGCCAAGATGTTTTGTTTTGTTTTATTTTGTTTGTTTTTTTTTCATTCAGAAGTATTTCTGTGGCAGGTCACTGGAAGACAACTCTTCTAAGGTTGTGGATGCCCAGCCCCCATGGATAAGAAAACAGAAGCTACCATAACATGATATAGGGCTTTGGCCTTTTTATTTTCTTTTTACAGGTAATTCCACACATAAAAGACTTCATAAAGCACTATGGCTCTAAGTATACTCCAAGTGAGCTGCTGAGGATGGAGCTGGCTATTTTGGACAAACTGCACTGGGACCTCTATATCGGGACGCCGCTGGACTTCTTAACCATAGTAAGTAGGAGGAATTTGCAGAGTCTACCCTAGACTCATTTGTGCCTTTGGAACAGCTGTTCACAACACAGGACAGCTAAGCACAGGCGTGCACACATCCGACCCATGCACCACAGGGAGGTGACCCACGAGGCTCACGACATACAGAAGAGTGAAAATATATCTTAAATCCAACACAGTTCCACCAGACTCCCACTTCTAAAGAACATTAAAATAACTTTACAAAGATTTGTAGACGGCACTATTATGGTTAGTTTCTCTTTTAAATACACACTGCAAAAATATTTAACTTTCCATTCTATGAATACTGTACATAAAAAGCTGTCTGCTTTTGCTACACTTTACACACATTCACTTAGCTGTCTTTATTCACCTACACACAATCCTTGTTGAGGCTTTAGACCATATTGATCTGGCACTTAAAAAATGTCATGTTAGTCTGCACTTGTTTTAGTTGGGGAGTGATGGTCATCCTTCAGGATATGAGTCGGTTAGTAAGGCAAAATTATGCAATGTGGGAATGTCATGGGTTTTGGTCTGTTATGAAGCATGAAGATTAAATCACTGATGGGCTGTTTCATTGTGAAAACTGGCCCCTGTGGCCAAGTTGCAGAGTTTCTTCTCTTGTCTAGTAGATACAAGTGACTTTTCTACAGCCTTAATCATGAGTTGCATGCTTCTGTTTTTCAGAATTGAAACATTGTCTGCTAGGTACTTTTGGCTCATAAAGATCATGTCACAAAGGCAACTGGTTTCTTTCTCCAAGGTTGAAGCTCAACTTGGCCACAGCCTGGGGATTAAGTCTCAAGTCCCCCGTGGGGCCATGGATGGGAATGGAAAGGGTTGGGCAACATTTCATGTTCCCTGGTGGAAATTTAAACTGTTTGCACTTTTGGTCATTGATATATGAAAAGTATGGGGTTTTCTGTTCTGACTTTAAAAACCATGTCTCCAGTTCCACGCCCTGGTGGTCCTGGACTGGCCCCAAGTGATGGAGCTGCTGCCTCAGAGGAATCCTTCCCTCCACGTCGAATCCCTGACCAGGCAGCTGCAGCACTGTATGGCGGGCCACCAGGTGCTGCAGTTCAAGGGCTCCACACTGGCCTTGGTCATCATCACCTTAGAGTTGGAGAGGCTCATGCCCGACTGGTGTACTCCTATATCTGATCTGCTAAAGAAAGCACAGGTAGATATCAACTTTTCCCCAACCAAGATCTCAGTTTTGCCCTTTAAGCTGACATTCTTGCCCCCAAGATGCTCCGGCATGAGGACTGTGTGAAGGGTCTGCCTAAAGTGCCATACCTGAGTATGGGCCACATGTTCCCATCACAGGACCACTTGAGGTGGGTCTCTGCAACAGTGAGAGAAGATTTCTCTCCATGGCAACCCTTTCAGCCAAAAAGATAGGGAGACATGCCCCGTTCAGGAGGATACAATCCTGTGTTTAACGTTTCAGATCCCTCATGTGAATATATGGTACATGAATACATGGTAGCAGGCACTGGGGGGTCAGAATCAATCAGGATGGAGGGGGTAGGATGAAATGCTAGTGACTATTTTACAAGTTAGAGATGGATGTCCCTGAAATAGTGAGGTTAATGGTTTTAAGTTGGGTACTTGGACCTTCATGACATTGCCCCATGTTAACATTTTGGCAGTCAGTGGATCATTCTTTACAGTGCAAAATGATCTTGCTTCAAGGATAACCACTCTGTTCTAATTACAGGTCAGTATTAAAGAGTTTAGCTGCTGCAAGGAACTTGTAAAGCAGCATCTGAGTTTATAGTCGTCTTCCTGCACAACTTCCTATTTCATCTGCCAGCCTCTGCGCCCCTACCCCAGTGCCCTTCAGAGTGTAATGGCAACTCCTCCTTGCCTGAACCCCTCAAAACTCTAGGCTTTGTGAATCCTATAACAAAAAAAGAAAGTGGCCCTGGAAGAGCAACTGGCAAAACAAATGCAAGCCCTTAGAAGAAAATAAGGGAGGAAAGGCAGGGGTCACTAGATGTCAGGGTAGTCTGACAGACCCCAGCCCTGCCACCCTCTCTCCCTTCGGCCTGAGAATGAATGAAAGCTCATGCTGCAGCTTGACCTTCCTTCCTGACCCAGCAGGGGCTGGTATTGGTCCCTAAGAGAGCTGGAGGCCCAAAGTAGGCAATGTATGGGCTGATGGGCTGGGACAAGTCTTGACAGATCTGTTCTTACTGTTCTACCCACAAGAGCTGGCCAGGTCCTTTCCTTCCAGTTTCCCAGGTCCTTCCCCAGCTTCCAAGCACAGGTACAGCACTTCATGGCCCAACAACCCTGCCTGCCACAGCAAAAGTGGGACAGTCTCTCCAGATACATCTATGCTGACATCACCATCACTTGTCTTTTCTCTACAAAAGGGCTGGCTTATAAAGTATGCTTTAATACACAGTCACTGCATCAAGCATGTAAGCCTGTTTTTCTTTTCTTATTCTTTAGCAAAGTCATTTATTAGCCCAGCCAGAGGAACTTTTTCCAGTAACAAGTTGTGTTACAAGGTGACCCCAGGGATGGGGAGGCACATTCTGAGAGCTTTCTGTTGAGATGAGCAGGTTCTGGGATGGAGCCTGCTCCAACCACTGCACTGCCAGGCAGGGGAGGAGGTTGCTAGCATGGCTGTGAGGGAGACACCAGCTGCCTCTCTGCAGTTGTGACACTATAGAACCATTCTCTGAACAGTGGAGTCCAGCTGGCAAAGCTGCCAGCTGGAGCTGTGTAAGTAGTGCTGGGGATGTGAATCACTGAGACACACACTTAGACATGACTTCTGAAACCTTTCCACTGTGAACGGTTTGTTGTAAGTGGCCAAGCCATGGGGAGTATGATCTGCTACTAGATGCAAGTGGTCAGGGGCCAGACATACTACAACCATGTCTATACTGAGGAATCAGTACAAATTCCTGACATTTTCTTGACACATATTTGTTACTTGCTTTAACCCCTTTCAGTGGTCTGAATCTTGTCACATGTACTAGATACCATGTACTCAGACTGTAGAGTCAAGTCTACTTGGAATACCATTGCCTGGACCCCCTTAATAACCATCCTCTAGTCCCACACAGATCAAGGGATAGCATCTGCTTGTGGCTCTAGCCACCTTCCACCTTCTTCCTTCCACTGTGAGTGGGCACTGAGGTGTGTGGGGCCAGGGTCACATGAGGGCCTACACCAGCTCAGCCTGTCTCTGATGATGAGGAATTGCTGAGTATTTATTTGCACCTCTTAACCAGGCAGTAAAATGAGTCCTGAGTTAATCCAACCAGCCCCAATCTGGTTAAGACCTTCAGAGCCCTCTTGGACATGTCTGGTTAGGTGGAGAAGGGTTAACTTTCTGGGAAACCAAAATTCTGTACTGCCAAACCACCACTTCTATGCTTTTGTGTAAATTGCCTTGAATCCCAGCACCCACCTACCCTCTATCATTTTTGTCCTGAGATTAGAACTCCTGTCCCACCCCAAACTAGAGACCAAAGATCACTGTAGTGGGTGATATTTAGATGTAAACCATCTGGCATGCCATCTTTCTTTTGTGCCCATCTACATAAGGGCAGCAATTGATGATGGTCTGTGGCTGCAGAAAATGGAGATGGGTGAAGGCTCAGAGAGATACTACACAGCAGGAGAGGCAGCCAGCTAAGGGAAGTGCACGGAGGTGGGCATTGTGGACCTTTCTTACACTCATCCAGACATTATTTCCCCTAGATGGGTGAGCCAAGGTCTACAATGTTGTTCCCTCCTCCAGAGAGGTTCTTCTCCCTGTTGAGTCTTCCTGGAGTATCTGTCCTTCGAAGTTGAAGAAGAGTTTGCCTCTCTACCTGCATCCCATGGGTTGAGTTGAGCTGGACCTTCAGCAGGGATGTCTGCAACCAATCTTCCTGCTACTTCCCATTCTTAGTCCCTCTCTCACTTCTATCTTCCCAGAGACTGGCAGGATAGTGCCCCACAGAGACAGCTTCTCAACAAATGGACCTATAAACTTGTTATCTTGTCCTTCTACCAGCAGTCTGCTCTTCTTCAACCAAGTGTCTACCTAGCTGCCAGGGCATCCCACCTCTGCAAAACCATCTCAGGTCACCAATCCACCGTGAAAAGCCACACTTAATACTGGTTGCATACCCACTTTCCCCCTTTATTCCACGGGGCTGCCAAGGAGTAGTTGTAGGTCAGAAGACAGGAGTACAAACTACAGATATTTAAATCCCAATTCCACCAATTAGCTGTGTGATCTTGGTAACTGTTAAACCTCTCTGTGCCTTGCTTATAAAATGGAGAGAATGGTACTTAATCATAGATTATGAAGATTAGAGGGATTAATGTACATGATGCTCTTTAGAACAATGCCCACACACAAGAAGAACTCAAATATTAGTTTACCCATGTCAGATCACCTGCACAAGGATATTAAACTCTTCAAGGGTAAGGTTTGCTTTCTCTTGTGTCCTGTACCCAGTTGCCTAATAACAATTCACAAACTGGCTGTATCTTCTCTTTCTAACTGTGACCCTTTCCTCTGTCCCAAATCTACTCAAGAGCCTTTCCCTGATGCCCACAGAAGTATTCACTATGTAAACAATTCCTATCGAAGCTTATCAACCCCCAAAGTGCACAGAAAAGCTGTCTTTTACCACAGTTGTAGCAGATTAATAGACTAGAACACATGTTAAATCAGAAAAGCTACTGCCCAAAAAAGACACGACAAAAACTGAAAATAAATGCAAAATTTAATGAAAAAAAAAAAAAAGTACAAAGTGAATGAAAAGGAACAAAAACAGTCAATGAGTGGAGTAAATGAATAAACAAGTGAAGCAGTTTTAGAAAAGCATGGTAATGTAACATACTAGCAAGCCACACACTTCCTTTGGGCCTCTTATCCAGTAATGAGCCCCCTTTACCAGGGAGCTCCCACACAGACATGTACAAACATACGTGATCCGTCTGCACAGTTATAAACCACCTAGATTCAGGTCATGCAGGACTAAGGGGACCAAACATCCTGATTTGCCTGAGACAGGTCTCGCTTACCCCTGTCTATTTAGAATGATTATTAACAGCATATCCTATCACTCTCAAAAGTCTGAGTTTGGACAATAAATTACATGGTGATTCTACCCCAAACGAGCCTGGTACACATGACAGCAAATGCCACATAACCCCACTGTCGACCCTAATAATGAATGTGATACTAAGGAAGAAAAAAAGTTAATCAGATCCTGCAGACAGGTCATGTTGTATGAGGGGCAGCTTGTTAAATAATGGCAAGTTTTAAGCCCACCTTGTGCACCAAGGAGTGATTTGGGCTCAGGTAATGATGACAAAATTCCAAAAACAAACAGCACAGGGAGAGAACTGTGGTGAGACATATTGAACAGATGAGACCTATGGACACAGCTCAGGCCCCTGAAAAAGTGATGGCAGGTCTCCTCGGGATGCTGGAAAGCCTGGGGCCTACAGACAGGTAAGCAGCCGTAGTTCTGGCCTTCCAGTCCCACCAAGCAGTGGTCTCAGGTTACAGTGGAATCTGTCCATCCGACAGTCCCTGACTGGCCCATGAACTGGAATCCTCACTTCTCATGTAACCAGTGACCCTACTGTGTCACTGAGCTGCATCTTTGGAGATACACTAGCCAAGAGACCATTTTACAGGTCATACTTTGACCCAAGTGAATATACTTTCAGACTATAATTACTGTAGAGACAATCCACCTGCAGTCCACATCTGCCTTAGGCTTTAGGCTGTTCTACCATTATGGATACCCCACCGGAGCACTGGTTATCAGTCACAACCAGAAGTGGATCTGCTGTGAAGCTAAGATCCTGTACCTAATTTTATATTCAATTCTTTCTCTCGAAGGTTTCTCAGAGAGTTCAAGCTTTCAAACCCTCAAAATCTGGATCCAGCCCTCATCATGGCATAACATCTGGAGGATGTTCACTTTGAGTATAAATGAAACGTGCAGAGGCCCTCATGTGTAAGGGCTGCCTTTTGCTGGCGATGCCTCAGCTAACACCACACAGCTCACCCTCCACCTTACTCTGAAGGAAATAAATCTCAGAATGGGTGGAAGACAGGACTTGGTCCTGGAAATCAATAAAGCAAGGCAAGGGGGGAAAGGGGTAGACAGAGGAGGGAAGATGGAGGACACCAAGAACAAACTACCAATCCAGTAAGTGAGCGCAACTTCCTTAGGTTTCCAAGTAGAAAGTGCACTAGACTGTGAGCTCCTTGAGGGCAGGGCCTCTGAGTAGCCTGTGTGGAGCACACTGCTTCATCAATATTAAATGAAATCCTCTCATTGATTCATTTGCATCTCCCATTTTACCAGGCCAAACCAGCAGGAACATGGAAACCAGCAGGAACATGGAAGAATCCATGCCGCTAGGACTTTCTTCAAATTCCCTTAAGAATGCAGTCAAAGGGGAAAAGCTCCTTTGCAGACTTTTTTTTCTCTTAAATTGTCCACATGCATCAGACACCTGTCTTTGCCCTGTGATTCAGCCATGAGAAAAGAAAAAATGACCTTCTGAAAACCTTTTCCCAGATGAGTACTCTTTGCATTCATAAAATGGGGGGTTGGGGGGTCTTAGTTGGAGTCAAACACTTAACACACATGGAGTTGGTCCCCGTTTACACACAGCACCTGGGGGCACACAGATAATGGCTTTGGGCTGCTGTTCCATTTACATTCACAGTAAAAACACTGGGGGAGGTCTTGCTCATGTTCCACTTCCATCCGTAAAGAAATTCCAAACACTGTCATTACAGGATGTTTATTCCCCACCTCTCCCTATATATTATAAGGGTACTTTATACAGAAAAAAAGGTTTAGAGATATTTTTAGTTTTTAAAAATCAGAGGGACTCTGTGTTACTTATGAAAATAATGGGAGAGGGTATTATTTGTCTTTACCCTTATGCCAAAATAAAAATTTAGAGTGTTTTAAAAGTTATTATTTAACTCAAGCTCTAGGTTAGAAAAAATTAAAAAGAAGGGGAACTGGGCAAATTTCGCAGCGTGTATACCAGACCACGAGGCCACAGGCACCCCCATCTTGCTGCTGAACAGTTAGACCGAGCGTCGCAGGCAGGGCCTTGGCTGGAGCAGCACATAACTGCTCCATCAAGGGACAGTGACACTGTAAATGGAAGACCAGCCACTGGCTCTGAAAAAAATAAACCTCGTCAGTTTTGGATTCCAGCATTCATGGCTTCGACTGTGTTTGCATAGAAAGGGATGACCCCCAGGACTGGGGCAGCCTGGGGTGGGGGGAGGGACAAAGCAAGGCTGTAAACACTGGCTTCGGTACCAGCTCCCAGGTGGTCCTCAACACCATGTTATGGGAGAAGGGTCACAAGGTGTAACTCAAGCAACTTAACGCATGAAAGTCTACAGTCCGCTCTCGACATGTAAGTCTGTGCGTGTGTTAACTGAAAAATAAAAATAACACAAACAAAACAAAAATAGACACATTAAAAGATACACAGACCACCAAATCAAACAGAAGCAAAAGACAGAGCAATGGCCACCGGAAAGTACAGTCAGTTTGGTATTTGTGTCAGGAGCAAAGTAGAGCATTCGCTTTAGTTGGTGACGTCCCAGGCTGAGGGTCAAGATCTGATTGGGAAGCAATTTTGCATAAATGGATTAAAATGTGAAGAACAAGTACAACCAATCGAAGCTATTCCATTAAATGGTCACAAAAAATACAGCCCAGCCTCCAAAATGCATTCATGATTCACCCCATCCCCCAACCAGGGCAGCAAAAAGGGCAATTCCCAACCACCCGGCCCAACTCACTCTTGGCCGCTACTGGGACAAGGTGGGAAGAGAGGTTTCTCTTCCAGAAACCAAACTGACTGAAGCTTTCTGGCATACCCAGCCATGTAGGAAAAGCAGGGGGACCACACCTGACCTCTGTAACCAACGCCCTGTGGTTGCTGGCAGCCTAGTCAGTTGGCCCTCAGAACCTCACCTGGTTACAGGTCCTCATGTTTACTTCCTCACTGATTTCTCCATAGTTTATTCCCTAGAGAACCCTGCTGGCCTTTTCTTTAACAAAATGACCTCACCAAGGTTGGAGGGAACAAGGCAAGTCTCTTTGGATGCCAGGACTTGGACCATCTTCCTAAACATCCCTCTTTTAGAAGAAACTACATTTCTGAGCTGCTAGCTCTAAACCCACACAGGATCCAATTCACAGAGTCCCACACCCACCAAGCCAAGAGCTGGACATGGGACCAGGACAGGAAGCAAGTGTAAAGCAGAGGGGAAATTCACGTGAATGAGGGATAGAGAGGGCTGGGGTCCTCTCTGGGGAAAGGTAGGGCCTCATCTGTCCCAGCAATACCTGCAGCTCCAGTGGGGCCACCAGTCAACAGGATGGGGGTGAATACAGAAAGAAGGTCTGTCCCAAAGCAGAGGCTAGGCCTTAGGAATGAGAACCAGCACTTAATTCCTAAATGCCTGTTCCCCCGTCCCCCCGGTCTCCCCCAGAAAGAGGTCCTTCAAGTTGCTTTCCTATAGGTGCGTCTATGAATCCTATATGTCTTAGGGACTGTGCATGTTGGCAGATGTGCCTGAGACTGTAAGTGACGGGACAGGAAAGACAGTTTATGTGCATGCACGTTTGCACGTGTGTGTGTTAGGAAATGCAGTACTGAGAGGGGATGGGGCAGAAGCAGCTTCCTAGGACCACAGCTAGCTCTGCACAGCTTAGCCCGAACCACTGGGCTCCACAGTCACCAAAGAAGGAAGTGCCGGTGAATGAATTCCCAAACATTCCAGGAGGAAATGAGAGTCCAAGAATGGGGCCACCTGCTTAGTTCTAGATTGGCAAGAAAGGGAGGACACAGGACAGAGGTGATGAGATGTCCATAGTGTGATGTGGTGTGAGCATGTGGTGATTTAGGGTCCCAGGTAATCAGTCTGGATTCCAGCAGCAAGTATGAAAACACAACTCAGAGTTGCCCCCACCTGGCCAATATGCTGACTGTACTCCTGGAGGTGAGAAAGCCTTCCTGTCCTGTCCCCACCTCTCTGAGTCTGTTCTCCAGAGGAACCATTTCAACCACAATTCTTGTGGAATGGCCCCTCTCGCTGGCAGAAACCACAGAGAACCAGCAGAGAGCTTCTGTCCTTCCTTTGCCCAAGCAGAGTTCATAGTGTCCAGTGGTCAGTGTTAAATGGGCCATCTCTGCTGTTCTCAGTCACCACCACCTGCCAACCAATACGGGTTCCACATCCACTGCCTTGGAGACTGAAAGGGGGTATGCCATTGCTGTCCAGGGGGAAACAGGAGCTTTGGGAATCTGTCTGGAAATGCTGACATTCCCAGGTTCTGTCCCTCTCCTAGTCTGAAAAGACCTTTCCTGAGACCCCTATATATTCTTGGGGGTCGGTCTATGCCTGGTGGCCCAGTCTTCACCTCCCCAGCCATGAGGGGCCTGAGACAGAGACAGAGAGAGTACTACTTCTGCATGAGAGAGCACACAGATAGAAGAGGAAAGATCCAGATCAAGAGATAGCAACATTACTTGTGAAAGGAAAAAGTGAAGAATGAGGTGGAAGAGCGAGCGAGAATGAGAGAAAACAAATGGCAAATGGTGGAATAGCAAGTAAGAGCAAGTGAGAGTGAGCAAAAGTAGACGCGGGAGATAAGAGTGGGACACAGTGAGCACCCAGGGGAGCCAGTGCAGTGCCGGGCAGGCCCACCACCTACTTCTTGCGGTCCTTGTCCTTCCGCAGAGGCTGCTGCGAGGTGGCGTGCAAGGCCTGAGACTGCAGCGCCTCCACTGCGGCCTTCCTGCGGTTGAAGGCGCTGGTCTCCTCCTCTAGCTCCTGGCGTTTTTCCTCCACTTTGCGCTTCTCCTCCTGGTGGATCCGCTTTAGGTGCTCAAACTTCTCGTGAAGCTGGAAGCAGAAGATGGGGAAGCCCAGGCTCCTGGTGGACAGGATAGGTACCCAGAACCTCCCACCACTGGGCCAGGCCCTCCCCTCTCATATGGCATCACCTAAGACCCACCACTGACCTCCCTTTCCTTCTCCTTCAACTCCAGCTCAGTCTCCTTCACTTTGTTGACAAACATCTGCCTCATCTCTTCCTCCTTCCGCTGCAGCTCATTCAGGAACTCCTTCCTCTTGGCCTCATATGTCTCCTGCAGGCTGCGGAGACCCAGAGAAAAGACACCAGAGTGGGATTATGGCCGGAAGGGACGGAGCAGAGCCAAAGAAGCAGAATCAGGTGGGCACTGGGGATAAGCAAATGCCAGGGTCCCAGCAGCCTCTCTCCCTGGCACACAAGACCCTAGAAGCAGATGCCAGCATGACAAGTCTGGTTGTGGCTGTGAAGATGGGCTCACTCCCTGCACAGGCTGTCACCTGAAGGGTTGGCTGTCACCATCGCTGTCCTGGAAGCCCATCTCCTCCAACTTGCAGCGCCGGTAGAGCTCGTAGTGTCGGCTGTGAGTTTGCTCACGGAGGTCCTCCATGTTCACCCGGATCAACATCTCCCGGAGCTTCACAAAGTCGCAGTGATTCTCATTCTCCACTGAAAGCAGAGGCGCGTGGGGCATCAGGCAGGCACACAGATGGGCATAGGGAGGACAGGGCACAAGCAGTGGCCAGAGTGCTCGAGGCAGACTTCAGAGGCAGAAAAAGCAATAGCTGGGCAAAGGAAGGACACAGGACAGGGGCACAGGCAGCAGAGCAGGGCAAGGGACTGAGCTGGGGCTCCCAGCCAAGGAGGTGCTCTCCCCACCACACTCACCCTGCACCACTCCCCAAGGGTACTGCCGTGCTCGAACCAGCTTGTTCCCCACCTTCACCTCCTCGGTGCTGCCCACTACTGCAAAGGGCAGGTGTGCCTGGAAAGGGGCCCAAGGGCGCATGAGCACTGAGCTGACACAGGCTAATGGACAAATCTTCCCTTGTGCCCCTGGGCCCCAGGAAGGGGCAGCCCAGATGCTCTCTTTCTGGCTTTCTTTTGGAGAAATAGCTAGGGTCTCCCAATCAGAGGAGTGGGAAGAACACATAAACCCCCTTCCTAGTGTTCTCAGGTATCCTTTCAGTCCTTGGGCTATCCAGGAGCCATTAAAAGCTCCCTTAAAGGATCTGTGGGTCTGATTCACTTCCAAGTCCCTCACCCCTGGCACCAGGCCTGTTCACCCCTACAGGTCTTGCGCCGCCACGTCGAGTCTGTATCTTGTGAAATTTAAACCCAGGGAAACCCCAGTACCTGCTTCCTCCCATCCTGTGTGCACAGGACATAGGCTTCGTTGGCTCCCAGAACCTCACCCGCCTCCTGGAGAGGCTATGGTGGATCCTGGGCAACGAGGGTCTCTTGGGGCTGTGCCAGTTCCAAACCCCCTGGCCCCAGAGGCCAGAGGCCCTTGCCCAGCACTCACATTCATGACGGCGTTAATCTCTGCAACAGCCTCATCATCAGTGGGAAACTGGTAGATCTGGACCCCATTGCTGACCAGCTCGCCCATGATCTTGATCTTGAACTTGTGAAGCTCACTCTTGGAGATGGTGTCAGCCTTGGCGATGATGGGGATAATGTTCACCTGACAGGATGAGGGGAGAGGGGGTAGCAGGTAAGTTGCTCCCTGACTGTACACAGCTCCCTACAGGTCACGTATCTGGGCAGAGGGGCAGGAAGTCAGAGACATGGAGCTGCTCTCCTGGGCAGTCCCAGCAGTGGCTACTCATGGGCTGTGGCAATCAGCTACCGCACTGGCCACAGCCCTGGCTCCCAAACCACCACCCAGCCCCACAGTTAATCCCTCTAGGCCCACCCAGCCATGACCTAGAGGGCTGAAGGCCTTAACCAGCTTGGGGCCTAACTGAAGGGGGCAGGAGGTGTAGGTCCTCCACAGCAGGGCAGACTACTCAGCAGTGGTCACAGGCAGACACCAACATCTCCTAGGCCAAGGTTATTCCATTTCACACAGTGAAAATTAACTCCTGAGCTGGGAGGGTCGTTATGGGGGTGCTGACACAGCCTTTCTGCAGTCCCCATGTCACTCCCCATTCACACTCCAATTCTGGGCCTTATTTCTCCTCAACCGAGTGGGTACAGGAAGATGTCAAGAGAAATGAAGAAGCAGAGGAACTAGGAATTGAGAGAGAGGAAATGAGCAGAGAAGAGGCTGAGGTGGGGAGGGGAATGCTCAGGGAGAGGGCCAGAGTATGGGTAAGGGTAGGTTATTTCTAGGGAAGGGGAAGGGGCCAAGGGCCAACAATTGGAATTAAGAATTGACTCAACCTAGGGTGTCCCTGGTGGCACAGCGGGTTGAGCGCCGCACTGTGAAGCATCCGTGGCACAGCAGTGCGAGTTCAATCCCCGGCCGGGGAGGGGACCCACATGCCACTGCAGACCTCTTCTGCCTCGCCCACTGCTCCCCTCAGCAGTGTATTTCAGTAGCTCTGCCTGCTCTGCTCCCCACTCTGTCTATGAATCCTCTCACCTCCCATGACTCTGACTTGTCCCCCAGTTCTTGTACGCATAAATAAATAAATCATAAAAAAACAAAAAAAGAATCGACTCAACCTAAAGGAAGGGGCTCAGGGTCAGACTGCAGGGACAGAGGTGTAGAGAAAGTGGCCAGAGCAGTGGAAGCCTGCGGAGCAGCAGGGACAGGAGCAAGAGGAAGTACAGAGAGGACCAAGCAGGGGTTGTCTGCAAGCCCCAGCCAGCAGAGTGCCTGCGGCCCACAGTGGCCGGTCGCTGCAGCCTCCAGCATCCACCTTGTAGAGGACGCCGGGGCCCACGGCACACAGGGCTGAGGGGCGCACACCTTGCTGTCTAGTTTCTTCATGGTCACCAGATCCAGGGACTTGAGGGAGTGCCCCGTGGGTGTAATGAAGTAGAGGCACACGTGGATCCTCGTGTCATGGTAGTCGAAGAGCGAGCGGCGGATCTTCAGCTCCTCCTGCAGATAATTCTCAAACTGCGCATCAATGTAGTCGACGATGGGCCTGTAACTACAAACAGCTCCATCACTGAGGAGGCAGGAAGCTGAGCACGCCATGTGGGACTCGGATCCCAGCCAGAGCACCCACCACCTTCTCTCCTTGAGAGTAAACAGCTTCTGCCTGGGGATCCCTGCCTGGGTGCAGGCTGACCTCTCCTCCTGACCCCACAAGGGGCCCGCAGAACCCCAAATATATCCTGAGAGGTTACCCCCACCCCACCCCAGCCCCCATGGCGTGGGCATCTGCACAGGGACGGCCTGGAGTAAGAATCTTAGAAACAAGACCAACAGAGGTGGGGTGGGATGAGCCCGGCCGCCCTTCCCGCCTCTTGCCTCTCATCCTTATTGATCTGATCCCCGAAGCCCACGGCATCCACGATGGTCAGCTTGAGGTGCACATTGCTCTCTTGGAGGTTGTAGGTCTGGGGCCGCAGGCGCACACACTCCTCATGGTGGCTGGCTTCCTCGGTCTCAAAGGTGGTGTTGAAGAGCGTGTTCATTAGTGTCGACTTGCCGATGCCCGTCTCCCCTGGGAAGCAGGGAGCAAGGGAGGTGGTACTGGAGTCGGGGTTGCCCCGGCTGTTGGCTGGGTGGGGTTCAGCCCTCTGGGACTCTGTATAGGAGGGAGGGCCAGGTCTCCCACCCCCTCCCCCACTGTCCCATTCCCAGGAACCATCTCTCTGAGGTTCTGCATGTATGGAAGAAAGAACCAGAGGACTGACTTGGACACAAGATGTGGCTAGATTAGCTATGTAAGATGCCTCGGGGTGGGGAAGTGGTGGAGTCAGGCATCAGTGAAGACAGCCCTGGCCGCTGGCCTCTGCTGGTGTCGGTGGGACCCAGCCACCTTACACATAGCCTGCCAGGCATGCCAGCTCCCCCAGGACCAAAGTCTGAAGCTTCCAGCGCCTCAGCCTGCCTGCCGGAGGCAGTCCCTGCTCCTTATTCCTTTAAGTGTGTTTGCTGGGTAGGGGGTGAGGGTTACCCACAGCCTGCAGATGTCAGAGCTGGGGCACCTGTGGAGAGGCTGACAGCTCTTTGTGGTCCTCTGGGAGGCCCAGGTCCTGAGGCGCAAGGATCTTCCAGCGCCTCCCTGATTGGGACTGTATTTGTTCAGGTGTCTGCTGGAGCTTTTACTACACGGTCCTGTGCTGGAGGGAGAGTTCTGTTTACCAGTGTTCTTGACACATAGTAGGAAGCATGAGTAGATGTGTTTTAAATAAACAAACAAGGGAATCTAAACCTCTGTGATGAACAGCATAATTACAAAGCACTTTCACATGCTAATCCTGGTTACTCTTCACTGGCAACTCTTAGTTGGGGCCTGACTCCGATTCTGTCCCTGATTTTGCAGAGACACCAGCCAGAGCCTCGCCCTAACCCCTCCTCCTGGGATGTCACTGCCTGGGAAGGTCCCCTGGCGCTCAACAGGACAGCAGCGCCCGTCTCCCAGAAGGCGCTGGCACCCCTGCCAGTGACATGACACTCACCTACACAGAGGATGTTGAAGCTGAAGCCCTGAGTGACCGACTTACTGACCAACTGGTCAGGGAGACTGTCGAAGCCCACATGGCCGCCCAGGGAGAGGTTCCGGGGCTCTGGCTCTGCATTCTGCGAAAACAGAAACAGAGAGAAGCAGTGAGCCCTGCAATGCAGAGGGGCCGTGCTGGGGGAGGTTAACCCTGAGTCAATCTTGTCTGAATTCTCAGCAAACCTCAGAACACAACCTGAATGTTCCAGACCTCCCGCTCCTGGTCCCTTCCACTGAAGGAACCCAATGGGCCCCAGGACCCCTGAAACCATCTGGGAAAAGGTACTTTCACTCAGAATTCTGCTCTACCTGGACTTGACTGGGATGCCTGGACCTGGGGTCTCCTCTTTCTTGGCACAGATGGCCCCATGACCTGTGGCTCCTACCCGAGGGTTCACCTGTCTTCCTGCTCAGGAGGGGATCCCAGATGGTTCCTGGATGTGATTTCAAGAGGCTAAGAATGAAGCATGTGCACATACCTGCAGTCTCCTCCATACCTCCAACCTCCTACTGAAGAAGAGGCAGGTCTGGCCTAATCCTCCCATTTGTGCCCCATGAGGGTGCCCCAGGACCCGTGTGCCCCTTGCTCTCGCTCACCCAAGGGTGGAATGCACGTGTGGGCTCTGCAAAAGGGGCCTGGCTCAGATCCGGCCCTGGGCTCAGGGCTGCTTTCTGAGGGCATCATGACCCTGAGGCCTTCTCCCTCCTGCCTCAGCAGTGCCCTCTATGGATCTCAGACTCTGGCTCATGCCACCTCCCACCCTCACCCCAGCCCTGGCTGTTTATGCAGAGGATTCCGGATGAGAACGTAGAGACCTTGGCAGAAAGGCGGCAGCAGGCCTTGAGTGAGCTTGGGGCCACCAGAGTTGGCCCATAGCACTATAAAAAGAAACCACAGGGACCCGAAACAGAAGGTCAAGGTCAGACTCCAATTTGTGTGGATGGCTTCTTAGCTTCCCTGGGGAAGGGGATAAAAATCTGTTCTCCAAAGGAAGGTTCCCAGGCTCAGTCAGCCTGGGTTTGGCCCTAGACAGTGTTGGGCAGAAACATGCCTCCTTCTCTGCTGAGACCCTCTGTCCTGACCACCAACTTGAAAAGGCAAGGACAGGAAAGGGCAGAGGGTCTGAGTCTCCTCCTGTCCATTCTGCTCACAGCTCCAAAGAGGGAGGAAACGGGCCCACTGAGCTACTAATAAGGGCAGTGGCAGCCCTAATACAAATGTGGAGCCTGCTCCTGGGCAGAGGGGACTCAGGACCAGAGTAGGCCCCGGGCTCCCCTGTCCTTCTGCAGAGGGGTCTCCTCTGTCCTCAGCTCTCCTTGACTTGTTGCTCAGCCTGAATTCCTCTAACCATTCTTTCCTCCCAAACAGGGCCCTCTGGCATCAAACCCAACCTTCTCTTCTCCACTGTTTATGCCCACTTCCCTCTCCACTCCTTGCAGGGATCCCCAGGCAGCCCAGCCCCAGCCACCCTCTGGGCAGCTGAATATCCCCTCAAACAAATGAGGACTGGGTTGCCCCTAGACCTGCTCTCTCTAACAACTCTCTCTCAGTGGAGCCTCTGTTCTTATAGCTGACCTTTTCTCTCTCCCCACTCTCCCCAGGGGACCATGTCACAACCTCCCTACTCAAGGCCAGGTTTTCCCAGGGCTGCAGACATAGCCTAACAAAGAGGCCTCCAGGGCAGCTTCCTCTCAGTGGTCCCTTCATCAAAAACAGTAAACGGAGCATAGGATGTGCTGGGTCAGGTCCAAACTCCCTATCATGGCATTCTAGGCCCTATGGGTGTGAGGCCTTCCTCACAGGCTCCTGTTCTCACCCAGCTTGACCACTGAAGTCACTTTCTAAACTCAGCCCTGTCCCAGGCTCCAGAGCCCACTCTACCTTTCCTGTGGCTCCTGCTCTGACCTGGTCCCCAAGTTCTTACAATCCAGAGCCCTCAACTGGCAGGGACCCCATTCCATGCACCGCCAGTTGTCCTTTTTTATGCTTCCTTGTTCTCCGAGTCCTTCACAAGATCCTCAAAGTTGCCTGCAGGCTCGGGGAGGCCAGGATGTCCACACGTCCCATCCTCCACCACAGTGTCCCACCACACAGCAGACAACACCACCATTTATAAGTCACCGGGCACCATCTTCAACCACGGCAGCACGAGGAGCATCTGCCCACCTTACACAGAGCTTCATTATTCAGTCTCTGTTCCACCTGCTCCTGGCAGCTTGAGGATCAAATGGAGGACAGAACAGTCTAGAGCTTTTTTCTTTTAGGCGAGACGAAAATCTCCAAAATTTAAGGCGTGCTGTGCTTGCAGAGAAGGCTATGTGTTTATTCATGCTCTTCTTCCAAGGGTGACACAATCAGGATGCGATCCAACATCCTGTAGTCTGCCGCCAAAACCCACCCTGTCAGCTGTGTCTGGAAACCACATACAGCCACACACACAACACGCACACACACGCACCCATGGACACACTCTCCACTGCAGAGAACTGTACAGGCCCCTCTATATGTGACTCTCCCCCCAATTCCCTGTGGTTTCAGGCCCCAGAGACCAAAGGCGGTGCTCGGGTTACACTTAAGCTTACACTTAAGCCTACGTACCCCACCCCCCAACCAGCCCTGCCTGCCTTCGCTCACACAGCTCAGCTCTCTCCGAGGAAGCGTGCAGACAACAGGGAGGTCTCCACGCCCAAGTTGTTGCCTGGTCTGCACTGTGTCACTCCAGAGACCACAGAACTGCTAGCGCTGACAGGGACAGAGAGTGTCCTCCGGTCTCAGAAGATTGACATTCCTGACTCCACTGAGAGCTGATGCTAATGGAAGGTGACTAATGCCAACCTGCATTAACAATGTGTGATCCGAGATGGCCATGCTGAGGTCTCTGCTGGTCTGCGTGGCGTCCCAGTCCAGGCGGAGCCAGCAGTCCTCAAAGCATCACTGGAACACCTCAGTTACCAAGACTCACAAGAAACTTCAGGTTTCCCACAGGCTACCTGGCGGCTGGCCCAGCAGTTTGGTGGGTAAGACCACAGCTCCAACTCCAGGGGGCGCCTCACAGCCCAGAGGGAAGCCATATGATTGCTGGTTGGTTCAGACCAGAACCATCCGGTGACCACTGGGTGGAGGCAGTCTCAGGCTAAAGTCCACTCACAGGATGGCACAGCCGAAATCACAGACAAGGGAGAAAACAAGTATCTTCAGGATCTTCGCTCTGCTGGGCTCTTCCCCTGAGCCCTAGACTTAGATCCCCTTTACTGCTTCAGCTAGTTGAGTGAGCCTATCTACTGCTTTGCAGCTGAAAGCATCTTGACTGCTACAGCCTTCAAAGTGAAACTCCCTGAATGCAGCC
Source organism: Galemys pyrenaicus (assembly GCA_019455555.1). Taxonomy (NCBI): domain Eukaryota; kingdom Metazoa; phylum Chordata; class Mammalia; order Eulipotyphla; family Talpidae; genus Galemys; species Galemys pyrenaicus. The sequence continues at coordinate 363,472 of JAGFMF010012090.1, read as the reverse complement.
TATAGGGAGAATGCAAAGTGAAAGAAGAGAAAGGAAGTACAGCTAGAAGTCAAGTGGCGCAGAGCTGGCAACCAAGTGAAGAAACAGGTGTCAAATGACAACTCCACCACTCGCTGGGGACCTCCCTGTGTGAACTAAGCCAGCAATTTACAGTTTCTTACACAGTCCTTTCCCACCCACTCTGTGTGCCAGACACCACCGTCACCCCCACTTTACAGATAAGCAACTGAGGTGCACAAAAAGCTGGAGAACTCAACAGGGTAGAGCAAGGATCTAAGAGGAGCCAAGCTCTTGCCCCAAACCACTCTGCTGTCCTGCCTCGCCTGCTCCCACAAGGCTCCTGACTCATTCATTCAGTTACTCCACACACACTTGCTGGGCACCTCTGCTGTGTGCCAGGCACTGGGATGACTGCCAACGAAGAGATGAGGACACCAGATCTCTGACATCACAGGCTAGGTCTAATTTAGTCTAAACTCAAGTGGCTTTAGATGCCAGGCAGGTAATGTAAGGGGAGAAGGGAGCAGGACAGCAATAACAATAGCCAACAGTTACCAAGGCCCTGCCTGCCTAAAACTGTCATCTCACACAGTGCACGCATCAGTCCTTTGAGGTAGGCTGTCATATCTCCATGGTACAGATGAGACAACTGAGCCACCAAGAGATTAGGTTACTTGCCCCAGCGTACACTGCTTAGGAGACTGAGGCCAGGGTCTGAAAGGAGATGATATCACTGCAAAACCCACACTTGCAGTCACATCACCCTGCAGCCTGCTTGATGAAGGCCTGCTGACTTAGCCGAGTGGGGTCTGCCTAGGAGAGGTGGGAATGGTGGGGAGCTACAGAGCCTGTGTCCGATCCACGATGGTCACAGTTCTACGACTCCAGCCAACATCAGAATGCAGGCGTAGTGTTGCCAAATCTCCTAATTTTTCGGGAGAATCCAGAAACCTAGATTTTTAAATGTGAAACCCTCCCCCAAACCCCAAATTTTTAAAGGTTGGCAAGCAATACAAAATGAGAATACCCACTAAATGTCTGGGGGTTGAATCTGGCCCACAGCCTTACCACCTAAAACCCCAGGTCTGCCAGGAGAGTAGGCTGGAAGGGGAACGAACCCCAGTACACTTCTCGGGACACTGGGACCCATGGGAGACTGCTCCACAGGAGGAGACTCTGGGCTGGACAACTTAACTTGAACCTGGTGAGAGGCGAACCCAGCTTCTTCTGGTGCTTTCCCCACACCCAGCTCCCTGGGATGCTGGCTCAGGGGGCTGTAACTGTCCTCAAAGCTCCAGAACACAGTTGGCAGCTCCTTGGCTACACACACAATAGGAAACTCCACAGGGCCATTATCCCCTCTCTAATCACTAACAAGCCTCTGGCTCCTGAGCCAGGCCCCAGGCTTCTTGTGTCATCATTTCTTTGGCACATCAAAGACAACAACCAAAATAATAGCTGCTCAGGCCCGCTCTGTTCCTCATGCCCAACTGTCCAGAACAAAGTGGAAAATGGCATTTTGTTATGCAGTCCAGTGGATAACTAGGACATCCTATTCCCTGACCAGGAAATACTGCCCAGGCCTTCTGTAACAGCCCTAAACAACCGGCAAGAGAAGCTGCCTCCTTTACCAAGAAGCGAGGTGGGTTTTGAGAAGAACCGTGTCTCACAGATTGCCCACACAAAACCAGGCTTTTATCCAGAAAGAACTGGAAATCTGCTGAATGTCTGAACCAACTGAGCCAGGAAAGCTGTGGGTGAATAAAGACCCCTGAGATCAAAGCTCCCAAACGAGGTCGTTGTTGGGGTGGGAGCCCAGAGAAGACCACACCAGAATGGTATTTTCCTCCTAGATTTTGGACAAAGAACAGCCCCAGGCTTTCCGCAGAGTTCTTTGGTGCTTTGGACTTTTCTCTCCTACCCCCACCCCTCCGCCCGACTTCCCATACCTAGCACCCACTCACCTGAGCACCCTGCCAGGGAGACAGGAAGCCCACTCCTCAGGAGCGTTTCAGCCCTGGGGGAGGCCCCATTAAGTCATTGAGCAACGGACTGGCACCATTGCATCACTGGAGGCTCCACCCATGCTCCTGGCACACACCGGCCAACCCCATGAGCTCTAGCTCCTCTGGACAGCAGGGGCCTTAAATAGCCAGAGCAGAGGCCTCTGGCCAGAACTGTGGTCACAGTGCAACTGTCCTTGAGTCGGAGAAGAATCCTAGGAATTTTCCCAGGAAAGGCTTAGGCTCTGGTCCCAAGATTCCACAACAAGCGTCTAACCCAGGTCAGAGGGTTACGGGAAATAACCAAAGAGATGTGTGTGGGAGGGTGACGGTGGTGGGAATGTTCTTCCCTGGGCCAGGCGGGAAGAGCAGAGGCGGGATCTACCTGTCCCAAGTCAAGAGGATACCTGGCAACCAAGATGTCTCTCTCTCCGTGGCAACAAAGGAGAAGACAAAGCGGGGATCAGCCTTTACGACACTTTCCTCCCTCTTCTGCGCACAGCCAGGGCTGTGGTTTAATAATTGGGGGTGGTTTCTTTCACACTTCTGTGAAAACCAGTTTTCCAGGAAGCCACAAGCACAGTTTACTTGCCTCTGGGTCCACCTTGGCCTGGGACACAGACACGTTCTTGGACTTTGTTGTGCGACTTGCGAGGGAGCAGTCCACGCCACCAGATGTTCATATTTTCCCGCTTAGCTCAGGGGCTCCAATGACACTGAACGTCACTGGAAGAAGGCGGCCTTTACTCCGCAGTGAATGAGAACCCACCCCTGGAAAGGGAGATGGGAGCAACAAAGGTGCCCCCTGGCTCCCTGCAACCCGGGCTGAATGCCAGCACTGGGAAGAAGCAGGGATGCAGCAGGGCTGAGGCCAGCACCGCCGCACTTCTCTGCAGTTTCTTCCACTCACACCAGGGCCAGGCAGGGCATCAGTTCACACCCAGGCCCCACAGCCAGGATGGTGAGTGGAGTCCGGTCCATGTCCGCACTCCTCAAGGACCCCAGGCTCCAGGTAGCCCCGCCCAGGTATCTTTGCGAATAGCCAGCACTTATGACCTGAAATAGTCCTTTTTCCTTCCTCTCTGGCTCTGTCCCTTTAATGTGGCCCTTATTTTAGGACTCAAGAACCACTAAGAAGCCGTGAGTTCTGAGGAAGAAAAATATAATCTGTCCCAGGAGGTACAGCCAAGATGCTCCCTGCTCTGTCCTCACATGAGACCTGAGGATGTAGCAAAGAAAGCCCCTGCTCGATCACAAGGCCCTGCTATGGGAAGCAGCCTTTCCCCAAGTAGAAGCATCTCCCACCTGCCTGCACAACTCCATACCTGGTTGTCTGGCAAAATTTCTGTCCTGGGGGCTATACCTGGGGACCCCAAGATTCAAACTAGCAACACAGAAGCTGGCAGGCTGGGAGGCTGTAGGGGACACAGAGAAGTTAGCCAGCCCTCAGTCCCTCTGCTCCGCCATGCTGCAGCTGCTGGCTTCTGGTGGCTGAACCCAAGCCATGGAGACAGAGGTGGAAGTTACTGCCCCAAATACACACCTTCACCTTGCCCATCCTAGGGCTCCAAATTCAGGGGACTCTACCCTGTCACCCCAAGGGGTACTCAGGTGCCACGGTTGGGTCTTGGACTCACACATGACAACAACCAGAGCCAGTATCCTCATTCAACCGCTGGTTGCTGGCCTTAACAAGACAAGGGGTATGAAGTATCCAGTGCCCATCCAAAGCTTTTGCAAAACTGATGCCCTGGGTCACCAGCCTCCATCCATTCTCCCATCTCTCTGGCACTGTGGCCAGTCTCCTTGCCACGTGCTCTGTTCCTGCCTTGGTCAGTCACTTATCGTGTGCTCCCACTTATCAATGCCTTCCCACCAGACTCCTGGCTCTGACCCATTCCAATCAATACCCCAGGCAGACTCATTTGCTAAAGTGAGCACCACAGTACACAAACTGCCCTTGAGGGAGGTAGGGCAGAGCAGACCCTCCCCAGTGAAGGGGGAGATATGCAGCCTTACAGGTGTGCCCACTCTGACTCTCAGCAAGGCAAGCACTGAAGCTGCAGAAATCTCTTTCTCAGCTCTCATTCCTCCCTTGGAACAGCTCAGGAGGTTATTGGCCATTTTTACATGACAGGGAGATACCACTCTGTGAAAGAGCCCCACCTGGGTGAGAGAGCTGCCTCCCACATCCCTTCCCACCAGTTTTTGCTCACGGAGTACACAGGCACTCCCTGGATAGCCTGCTTCTTGGGGAAGTGTCAAGATTACAAGGGTGACAACGGAAGTGACAGATGGTGCTGAGGATAAGCAGAGATGGGCGGAGGAATGCCAGGCGTGAGGCTGCCATGCTGCGTGCTTTTTCCTCACCCCCTCATTTTTCCACTTTCCCTTGGCCCTAAAGGCTCCCTCACCGTAGAATCTGAACACTGCTGCACAAGATCTTGACAAGAGGAACATTTAAGGGGCAGGAAAAGGAACGGCCTCAAGTCTGGGAGCCAGTAAGGGAGAGCCCCAGAGCAACAGTGGACAGGTATCTGACTGTCTGGGAGTGTGGGAGGCGTTAGAAATTCCCCAGAAAGCTTCCCCAGACATGTACATCCAGGGTCAGTCCACAACTGACCTTGGGATGGGCAGGACCTGGGCCTGTGGCATTTGCTGAATGCTCTGTGAGGAACAGAAACCCAACACACACTGACCTCAAAGTACAGCTCATGCGGACTTTTCTAAGTTCCAGGTTGGGACAGTTCTCCAGGGCTCTGACCACCAAGGTGTGTGGGGGGTGGAGGGATATTCTGCCACAGCTCCATCCAATCACACCTTTGTGGCACTGTGTAACACCAAAACCAACCTGGGGCTGCAGAGACACCTAAGCACACCTCCAGACATGCCATAGGCTGCAATTAACCTTCCACAAACTCTTTGAAGAATGTCAATTTGGTTGTGCCCATTTTATAAAAGATAAAAGAAGAAATGATTTTCCCAGGATGACAAGCCAGAAGGGGAGAGTGGAGTTCAGACTCCTTAATTTAAGCCAAACTCCACCCAAAGGTCTCCACCCAAATTCAACCCTGTCCAAGTGCTCCCAGGAAGCTGACAGCCCAGAGGGTGGAAGGCGCGGAGGGTGTGGAAAGCATCCACAGATCCAGCTTAACCTGGTGCTATAACCAAGGCCCTTGACCTCAGGTTCCACACCTTTATCTGAGTGAGGCCTCTCTCTGTCCTTGGCCCACCATGGGGATACTACCTGAAATACTTGAAATGAAGGGTCTTTCCAGCCTTCGTAGCAGTGCAGCCAGACCTCTCAGCTCAGCCTCACAGGACAATCTCCAGACATGCTGTGATGAGAGCCCATAGGGACGGTGCACAGAATGGAGCAAGTGTCTTCCCGGCTACCTTCTTACATAGATGGCCAGTCTTCACATCCACATGGACACCAGGGATCCTGTGTCATTAACTATGTACAGGCACTACTCCAAGCCATGTATTTGGCTTCTCTCACTGAATTCTCACAATCACCATTTGAGGGAGGCAATATTTTTCTCCCATTATACAGATGAGAACACTGAAGGGTTAAATAACTCACTCAAGGTCACATGACCAACAAATAGTAGTCTGGGATTGCTATCAGGCAGTGTCTGATTCTGGTTTCTCCACATACCAGAGTATGTAGAGACCATTCGAGATCAACTATTGGAGCAACCTCTGGCCCAGACAGACAAGAACCAGACATAACTTTCTGGTCAGCTGGACACATAAAATGTACACAGACATGCACGCAAAGATGCAGAAACACTCACACGTCTCTTGACCTCCAGCTAATCAGGAGACTGTTTAGGATTCAGTCACTGTCCAGCTTAGGTACAAAAATTCCAACTCACAGTGCAGGGGTGAGGTGAACCTCTGATTCACAGTCTCTGCTCCTCCTCCTGTATATATACTCACTTAACTGACACAGCCCCCTCCCTAAAGAAAATAAAACACCCGGATCTAGAAATTATGAAACCAAGAGCTTCTGGTTCAGTTATACATAGTTCCAAAGTAGACCAACAAATGTATTTTCAGATGAAAGGGGAAATTTACATATATAAATTCAGATGACAGTATTTATAGCATTGATTACATAAGCCCCAACTCCTTTATTTAGCCCTAGAACCAATTCGTTATCGGTCACATACTCAAAGTTTCCCCCTCCCCCCTAACAGCCCTGTGCCTTCCCTCCCCCTTCCCCCAGCCGACCAGAGCTTCACATGCTGGCAAGAGGACACAGCTTCCTTCACTGTCACAGCCCAGCCTCCCAGACACACCCAGATCCAGGCTCAGACACCAGGGGACAGGCAGACACAATCCCCAAAAGGCCCTCCTCCCCGCCCTGGGTACATTACAAAAACCTTTAAGAAGTTGGCTATTGGTTGGATCGGGTCCAGAGAGACCCCTGCCGGGACCACTAGAGACTTGAGCCCTGCAGAAGGCACTCCCAGTCTGGGGCCCAAACAAACATCCACTGGGTTGAAACTGGACTCGTTCCAGTTCCTGGGGAATGGCTGCCTCCGACCAGACCACTGAGGCCAGACTGGCCCGGAATTGCACCCAGGATCCGGGTGCAAGGGTGTGTGTGAGGGTAGGGGCTAAGGAAAAGCAGATCCAAGGTCTTAGGACCCAAGTCTGCAAATGCCCTGAGCTCATCTGGGGACTCTTTGGATTCCGGGGGCTTCACCCTCACCGGCTGTGCCCATCCAGCAGCACCTGCGCGGCTAGGAATCTCCCCAGCAGTGCAGAAATGCCGAGGGTGATGGAGGTCTAGAGTATCCCGGATTCCCGCTCCGGGCCCCGAGGTTGCAGTCTGTCCTCGCACCTGGTCCGAGCTGCCCAAGTATGTATTTACTCCCGCCCGCGGAAGGGGTCTGCCTCGCCTTTGCCCAAGGGGGCATCCTCACCAGCCACACAAGGCGCCCCAGCCCAACGCCCCGGGACCCCGGACTGGCGCAGCGAAGAACCCGCGGCGGTGTCCCCAAGACCGCCTGGCGTCGCTGCCCGGCGACGGGGCGCTGACAGCCGGGTTCGCGCCCCCAACCAGCAGCAGAGAGGCCCCCTCCCCGCGCCCTGCGTCTCCCGCGCGCGCCCCGGCCCAGCAGGGTCCTCACCGAGAAGCGTTCCAGGTCAGTGGCCGCCATGGCAAGCTCCGCACCGGGCGGGCGGGCCGGGACGAGCGGCGGGGCCGCGACGGGGACAAGCCGGCTGCGGGACGCGCTCCGCCCGGGCGGCTGCGGCTGAATGGATCCAATATGGCCACTTCCTGGAAACTCCCCTTGGCGGCGGCGGCGGGAGAAGCCGCGGAGCCGCCCCCGCCCCCGCCCGCGGGACCGGCCTCCCCGCCCGGCCCGGCCACGAGCGCAGCCGGAGCCCAGCCGCTTGGACCGCCGGGGGTCTCCGCCGCGAAGCGGGAGGTGCCAGCTGCGAGGGCTGCTGGGACTTGTAGTCCGCAAATTGGGGGGGCTGGCGGGCAGAGCCACAGGCGCTGGGGGGCAGAAGCCTGTAGGCCTGCCGCGTGTCCTAGGAAAGCTGGGGACGAGCCCGGGTGGGAGTGTCCGGGGCCCGAGCCCCAGGAAGCTCGTCAGTGAGGGAGAGAAAGCTGCGGGGTGCTGCTAGCACTGAAGGTCTCCCCTCCCCCGCCCCCTCCCCCAACAAGCCGCCTTCACCCCGTCGGAGCCTGGAAACGCGCTGGAACCACCAGACAGGCCAGAGTATCGACGGTGCAGGCTGCCCGTCCGGTCCGGGAGAGGCCGTCTCTCCTCGCGTGCCGATGCCCGGGGCCCCACCTGATGCTCTGGTCGGGGCCAGGGCGGGACCCGCGCGTTGGGCCGGGCTGCGGTGCTGGGCAAGAGATGAACCTCAACTCCTTGCGCAACGAATGCGCAGGATGCGCAGTTCAGGCCCGGGATCCTGCAATAGAAAAGCCGCGCTCGACGGTTGAGCATCACATTGGATCCCCCAGCCTGCGCCCAAGGGTTTGGGGCAGCGTTTTAATGGAGGGTGGGCTCTGTGCACGGAGGGCCACGACTCCCAGTGCTTGTGCATTCTCTCTGCTAATCTCAAAAGGTGCTCCAAACCCAGAGAAACACCTCTACCCAAGCAGAAAAACCTCCAGGGGCTCTAGTCCTTCTCACTGAGCATCCATATAAAATCCAGCTCCAGGGGAGGAGGGAGCAGGAGCAAAACAGGGATGGGTAGAGCACAAGGGACTATGGTGACGGTGCAACGGTGACTTGGTAGTGAGAATTTCACGGGGACTATACATGAGAAGAGAAAACATACACTATACAAAAATGAAGAATGATGTAAAAAGTACATTAAATAAATAAGTAAAATCCAGCTCCAAACGCCACCCCCCTAGCTCTCACCCCCCACCCCGCCTTTCTTTCCCTTCCTTCTGTCTTTCTGTCCGCTCTCTCTTTGGGAATAAGACAGAGTTGCCTCCTGCTCCTCCACCAACCTCATCCCTGGTGGATCACCCCCACACCTATCTCCAACCCCCATAGAAGCAGCCTCCCTCCTGTTCAGAAACTCATGCTGGCTGGAGGGGGCCCAAGTTTGTCTCACCCTGGACTGGCTTCCCTTCCCTTTTCTACCGGGCAAACTGCAGCTTCTCAATAAGGTGGGCTCACACACACCTCCAGACCTTTCTGATTCACTCTGCCCTCTATCATGGTGTTTCACGTGCTGTATTGTAGTTACCTACAAGGAAGGGGCAGACAGTGGCAAAGGGAACTGAATCTACCACGAACCCTCTGGGTTGGAACCATGCCTCCATCTGTTGCTGGCTTTTTAACCCTAGGCCATTGTAGCTAACTGCCTTCTCTCCTGCATCCTAAAAGTGAGATTAAACAAGATAAAACAAAGAGCTTTAAAACTATCCTTGAAATAAAATGTTTAATAAAATCTCCCTCTAGACTACAAAGGTCTTAATGTCAGAGCCCAGAGAACATGGTCAATTAATGCTGAATTGATCATCTTCCACCCTCGCTGCTGTTTCTGTCACTGTCAAGAAATCTCTCCCAACTGCCTTTTTCTACATCGCAACCCCCTGGGATCTAGCCTAAATTATCTTGAAAATGAACTTTCCCCCTTATAAAATATCTACATTTCAAAATATCTACGTTTAGCAGCTGGTGTCTGTGAGAGGAAAAATCCAGATTACAGCTGACTACTCGTCTTGGATGTGTTCACTCTACTAGAATTTACACCTACTTCACAAACCCCAATTTTTTGGTTATTTTCATTTTCCTGCTCCTCCTTTTTATTCTCAACTCTCTCTTCTCCCCTTCCCCCCTCCTGCTCCAAAGCTTACTGCTAGAGTAAGCGTTAGCTGTGGGCAACAATCAATTCTTACATGCAACGAGGTGTTACTTCTTTTTCCTTTTTTTAAATATTTATTTTTATTTATTTATGCATACAAGAACTAGGTTACAGGCCAGAGGTGCAGGGGGTGAGAGGATTCACCAGAGACAGAGTGGGGAGCAGAACAGGCAGATCAATGGAAGTACACTGCTGAGGGGAGCAGCGGGCGAAGCAGGAGAGGTCTGCTGTGCCATGTGGGCCTGCTCCCAGGCTGAGGTCTGAACTCCTGCTATAAGCTTGGTGGTGGCTAGCGATAGATTCATAGTCTGAGACTTTAACCCCATGCCATCAGGAAGGCCCTAGATGTTATTTCTTATAGCAGTATTATTAGGTGTTCCTTATACATCCAATGGAAGTTCACAGACGTATAGACATATACACACACACACAAAACACACAGCGGTCCCATATAACTGTATGTTGTATGGAATGCTAAGTTTCATACAGGAAAAAGGCTTCTGTGGAAGTCCCCAGAGCTTTTGACAAGTTAAATGCATTGCCACTGGGTGGTCAAGGGAAAATGCAGTTTTCCTTATAGATGACAACCCCAAACCCCAACGCCACATGCACACCTAGCACTGCACTGAACTAGAACACAGCAACCGCACTGTTGCTTGTCTCTCACTTTTGCTTGTAGCTTTTGGTTATGCAGCAGTTGAAACATTGATATTATACAGTTTATTATTACCTTTATGGTTTTTACCATAAAACCTTTAAAAATTTACCTTCCCTAGCTTAGATTCATAAGGATATTTGCTTTTGGGGACTCCCTGGTGGCGCAGAGGTTCAAGTCTCAGCACTATCGACTGGCACGCAGAACTTCCACTGTCTGTATAAGGAACACTTAATAATACTGCCATCACAAGCCACTGCAGCATGAATTCAATCAATCCCCAGTCAGGGAGCTAACCCACATGGCGCAGTAGACCTCTTCTGTCTAACCCACTATTCCCCTCAGCAGCATATTTCAGTAGATCTGCCTGTTCTGCTCCCCACTCTCTCTGGTGGATCCTCTCACCACCAACCCCGCCCCCTGCTCCTGCACCTCTGGCCTGTAACCTAGTTCTTGTATGCATAAATAAGATAAAAATCTTATTTTAAAAAATAAATAAAATGTCTTAAATATTTTTAATCACTTTTAAGCACATCAGCGACTAGTTTATGAGTGTAAGGCAATTGTTTCATATTTCCCCACTGATGTCAATGCAAATAGTATCACAGATGAAGTTTCTGTATATGTGTAGGTCTGAGGGCCAGTTAGGGTGAGGTTAAGTTGCTTCAACAAGATAAAAGTTTCTTTCTTCCGGGCCTCCCTGGTGGCGCAGTGGGTTAAGCAGCACACTGTGAAGCAAACCGCAACCACTGCAGCACGAGTTCGATCCCTGCTGCCGGCCAGGGAGGGGACCCACATGGCAGGGCAGACCTCTCCTGCTGTGCCCGCTGCTCCCCTCAGCAGTGTACTTCCATTGATCTGCCTGTTCTGCTCCCTGCTCTGTCTGTGGTGAATCCTCTCACCACCCCCCACACCTCTGGCCTGTACCCCAGTGCTTGTATGCATAAATAAATAAATCTTTAAAAAAAAAAAAAGAAGTTTCTTTCTTCCTCATGTTATCCAGATAGGCAATCTAGGTGATAAATTACTCTGTACACACTTTCTATGTTACTTTGCTTTGAAAGACCTTGACTTCATGGCCCAGTATGGTGATAATCTGCATTCCAGGCAGGAGGTGGGAATGAAGGCGATAAATAGAAAAATGAGCAAACATTCCTGAATCATTCCAGAAGCTGCCACAATGCATGTCTGCTTACATCCTGATGGGCAGAGCTGGGAAATGGGGTCTTTATTCTGGCTATCATGTATACAGCTAAAGATTCCATGAACTGTTAGAAGAGGAGAGTAGACGTTGGAAGACAGTAGTCATTTCTGTTAAGTTTGCTTCTAGGTTATTTATTCTGTTCCAAGGAGATGCCTAATTTTTTTTCTGATATTTAAATTTTTTCACTTATTTATTAGAAAAAATAAAATACAAAAATTTGACAAGCAAGGGAATAATCAACTATAGAGCATAATTCAAATTCAATCACAGGAATGATGTGATGGTCATTTCTATGCATATTTAATAAAAAGTATTACATTTTACTGAATTTAAAAGATGTTGAAATGAAACTGAAGAAAGAGTTGAGCTTCAAATAATATTTCTTGGCTTCAAGAAATATTACTTCTGAAAAGATACATCTGAGGTTAAGCAAAAATCAAAAGAACATTAAAAAATTGGAGTTCTTTTTAAAAATTCACATTTCAGTCATGTATAAGTTCTTATGGTTCTTTTCACCTGTCTCCTGGTTTTTGTTACTTATATTATCACTGTTACACTGTTCCAGTTTATGATAATCATAAACAATGCACAGTTGCATCATTGCTTGGTATACATTTTAGATTGAAATAATTCAATACTCATTATTGTTCCTGTCACCAAGTCTTCTCCATTTACTAGATATTTATTTCAATTCATCTCTTTTTTTTTTTTAAAGATTTATTTATTTATGCATACAAGCACTGGGGCACAGGCCAGAGGTGTGGGGGGGGGTGAGAGGATTCACCACAGAGAGCGG
>JAGFMF010012090.1:290761-337563 GCA_019455555.1 Galemys pyrenaicus | reverse complement strand
TCTCTGGCCGGCAGCAGGGATCGAACTCGTGCTGCAGTGGTTGCGGTTTGCTTCATAGTGCGTTGCTTAACCCACTGCGCCACCAGGGAGGCCCAAAAACAGTTCTTTTTTAACAAATATTTATTACAAGTTAAAAAAAGAGTTGGGGGACCCATAGATTAAAAGAGACTTAAGAGATATCAAACTACTACAACTGGATCTGATTCAAACAAACACACATTACATATATAAGGGAAATTTGAACACTGACTGGTTATTCGGCGATCCCTGAAACAATAGCTGAATTTTCAGTGTATTAAATGGTATAGTAATTATGTTTATTAAAAGAGTCACTACCTATTAAGGTGCACATTTCACAACTTACTAGTGATACAACATCTTCAAAATAATCTAGAAATAGTAAGAAGTGATTAGGAATAAAGGTAAAATAAGGGTGGTCGTAATTGACAGCTATTGGAGTTGACATCCTTTTATATGTATTTAAGTTTTCCATAACAAAAAAAGTTAAAAAAATCCTATGCATCTTTTCTTTTTTTTAAAGATTTATTTTATTTATGCAGACAAGATCTGGGGTGTAGGCCAGAAGTGTGGGGGGTGTGTGTGAGAGGATTCAGCAGAGACAGAATGGGGAGCAAAACAATGGATCTACTGAAATATTCTGCTGAGGGGAGAAGCAGGAGAGAGAGGAGAGGTCTGCTGATGTTATATATTTTTTTCTTTTATATGTATTTTCAGTTTTCCAAAACAAAAAAGAAAAAAAAAATCCAGTGCATCTTAGGAAGTGACTTGAAAGCCTGTTTCAGCAGTTACCAAGAAAAAGAGAAAGTTGGGACATTCAGAAACAATGTAGCCAGCCAGGAGAGCAGGGGAGGGGAGTCCCAGGGTGAGAGCCAAAAGCAAGCCCAGACAGCTACCAGGGCCCAGGGACGGACAAGAGGCCTCTGGGAGAGAGATGAAGGTGGAGGGGAGGCGTTGGATAGAATAGGTAGTGTAATGGATGGTCTGGGAGACCCACAGAATGCAAATAAAAAAGGAAAGACAATTATACTCCCAGAAAAAAAAAAGTAGATAAGAAAGCAGGAGTCAAACAGGAAGCAAATTTTAACACAGCACATAGGTGAGCTGCCGCAATTTTTCAGTTATTATAATGTCAAAAATATTTTTTGCCTTTTAGAATCAATGCAGAGAAAAGTCATGGAAGATTTCACTACGGTCAAATGGAATATAAATTCACCGAACTAAACAGTGGTAGAGGCCGAGAATGTCTGGGTCATGGAAGGTGGGTGGTAGGGGCAACGCTAATGTTCTCATCTTAGGAAGTGAGAAACCTGTTCAAGATTGATGAAGAAAGAAATTAAGGTCTAAGAACATTTTATGAGATTTCAGAAGAGGCCTGAGGAGGAACTAGCGATAGTCTGGTAATTGAGAAGGGAGGCAAAGGAAGCCAAGTAAACCATTATTTGCCATACTGGGATATTCAAGATTGATAAGGCACAAAATTTCCATGTAAGCAAAATTTGTTAAAAACGAAGCTAACCACCAGAAATGCCCAAACCCAGAACTGACCAGCAGAGGTGCTACGGAGAGAGCCTGGGCTCGCTATGTCACAGCCCTACCGCTTCCAGGTAAAAGCTCCGCTGTGCACATATCACTTTAACAAGAAGTTGCATCACAGAGGGTCTGGTGAGCCATTTATAATAGTTTGGAGTTTTACACAGGCAAGTGGTACGATGAGATCTGTGTTCTAAATGGATCTACAGGAAGAGAATGGAATGGAGGTGAGGCTGATTGGGAGTGAGGAGAATGAATACCAGTTGGCAAGGGTGGGGTGTGGCTGGACAGAAGGGCCGTTGGTGGTATCCAAGTCAGAGATGATGACAGCTGGCCTTTGAATGGAGGGAGCTGGATGAATTCAAGAGATAATAAAGAAGGTGAGGAGGAATCACACCCCATGCTCAGGTCTCAGCCAGCTGGGTCTCAGCCATAATGCGTTTGGACACATTCACCAGGGTCATCAAGAATGTGTAAGGCCCTTGACAGTGTGGCACCAACCACCTTCTCTAACCCATGTCTACCCTCAACCCAACCTTACCCCTGTCATCTTATCACCTGAGCTTCTTGCCATTCCACATATACACTGTATGTCTTTGCTGTGCCAAGGCCTCTACTGAGAAGGTTCCCAGCCTGTGGAGTTCCTAGTCATGACTCGGCCCAAGCAGCCCGCCTTCTCAGACAGCTTTCAGATTCTCCCTAGGAGAAGTGCTCCCTCCTCTGGACACTCCAGAATGCTAAGAATCTCACCTAGCCAAGAGCACATCCTCCTATGACCTCGGTTCATCTGACCATCTTGCACAAGAAATAAGCCCTCACAAATACGAACTGTTAATCTCTTAACAGTCACCACCACACAATGGAGAAAGGAAATTCTCTTTAACAAATGGTGTTTGGCGGGCCTCCCTGGTGGCGCAGTGAATTAAGCAACACACTATGAAGCAAACCTCAGCCACTGCAGCACGAGTTCGATCCCTGCTGCCCGCCAGGGAGGGGACCCACATGGCGCAGCAGACCTCTCCTGCCTCGCCCGCTGCTCCCCTCAGCAGCGTACTTCCATTGATCTGCCTGTTCTGTTCCCTGCTCTGTCTGTGGTGAATCCTCTCACCCCCCACACCTCTGGCCTGTACCCCAGTGCTTGTATGCATAAATAAAGAAATATTAAAAAAAAAATTAAAAAAAAAAATGGTGTTTGGGAACGTGGACAACCACAGGCAAGAAATTGAAACTAGATCCACACTTAATTCCGTACACACAAAAAAATCACTGAAAATAGATGAAAAGCATAGGTAAAAGGCTAAAACCATAAACTAAAGAAAAACAGAAGGGGTCCACTACTGGACATGAACCCAAAGATGTAACTGGGGATGCAGTCCCAGGTACAAAGGAAACAAAAGCAAAAATAAATAAGTAGAACTACATCGAACTAAAAAGCTTTGGCACCTCAAAAGAAATCATCAGAAAAAAATGCAGAGTTTTCAATATAAGCAGCAGCATTCCTAACAACCCTAAACACTATAAACAATCAACAATGAGAAGATATCTATTTTAAAAGAATTGTCATTGGGGCAAACTCTCACCATGTGAAATACAGTAAGGGGAGGCAGAAGTTTAAATCATCAGGGGATGTGCATTGAGGGACTATGGGTTCCCTGATGGTTGACACACTAGGGCAACATGACTAAAGGGGGGAACACCTCACTTCTATAGTAGAAAGAATGATGTAAACCAATATTAACTCAATAAGGAAATATCAAAACTAAATAAACACACACAAAATGTACATTCTGGAAACAGAGCTAGAGACAGAAATTTCCTCTGGGGAATGGAACTGGCTAAAGGGGAACTTTCACATTTTACTGTTATATTTTCTTTTCAACAAGTAATAAAGAATAGCACTGCTGGCAGCTCTCTTGGCCATCTGTGACCATGCAGGTGTTTCTTTTCACAAACCTTTTCCCTTTGCAAAGCCGCAGGCGCAGGGGCAGCTCTTCCTGCCCGCCTTTGTCTCTGCAAGTGTCCTCTTCTCTTTTCCTCATTTTAATATAATAAACTCATGGACCTCCCTGGTGGCGCAGTGAGTTAAGCCATACACTGTGACGCAAACCGCAGCCACTGTGGCACAAGTTCGATCCCTGCCGCCGTGACCCACATGGTGCAGCAGACCTCTCCTGCATCACCCTCTGCTCCCCTCAGCAGTGTGCTTCAGTCCATTGCCTGTTCTGTTCCCTACTCTGTCTCTGGTGAATCCTCTCACCTCCCACACCTCTGGCCTATACCCCAGTTCTTGTATGCATAGATAAACTAAATCTTTAAAAAATATATATCTACCATAAACTCATCCTTTTAAAGTGTAAAAACAAAACAAGAATAGCAGTGTTCATATTATGGAGCATAGGAAGTGTCACTCTTTTTGTCAGCTCAGTTTGATGACGACGGCCTGGAGAGCTCCGTTCAGTGAGAGGGGTGCTGTGTGTGCAAGGCGGTGCAGATCCCAGGAAAGGGAACGTCTGTCCTGGATGGAGTTGAAGACATGGACCAGGTTTTCGGGGAATGACAAACAAGAAACAGCCCTTCCCAACAAGGACTGCAGATACTGCTGGCTTCTTCATGTTCATCACATCAACTATCTTACAAATGAGGGGCTTTCCTCGGGGTCTGAATACCTTTTCACCACGTGCGAAATTTTGCTCACAAAATATGATCTATACATCAGAGCTCACCACTATGCGGTCACACTGTTAGGGGGAAAGGTAGTCCTGAATGGATTACACAGATGGGTGTGTGGACTCCAACCCCCACTCCAGACCACCAGTGTTCCAGAACCACAAACCCGATAAAATGATTATCGAAGAGTGGATCACTGGGACCTGAGGGTGGAGTTAAGCAGCCAGGCTGGCTATAAAACCAGAGGTGAGCCTGGGGCTCGCTCTCTTACTGAGGAGCCATCTCTCTTGACTCGGAGCCAGCTCTCAATGCCCCATTGCTTAGAAGATCTGATGGGATATTTATGAATTTGTATCCCTGTATTTCCCTTGGTATTATTACTATTTTATTCCCCTTCTTTCAAAAAATAAAACCTGTTAATAACTTTTATCACATGTACCTCAAGTTGGGACTTTTTAAAAATCTTCTGAGCGTGCGGGTGAGGACCCAGTGAGGGGACCCCATTTTATATTAGGGTTGCCCTGTAACAGTACCATGTGTTTTAGTCAAGACAGGCCTGGCCTGGGCCCTATCTCTTCACAGCCTCACAGCCTTAGGCATCAGCCAATAACTAATTCACGGTGGAATCTTCCATTCCACAAGATGTGGACAAATCTTCCATTTCCTTCTAATCCTCTGTGTTAGCTTCTATTGCTGCCATAACAAGTTACCACAAAGTGGGTAACTTAAAACAATAGGAATTTGTTCTCTCACAGTTCTGGAGACCTGAAATAGGAAATCAAAGTGTCAGCCAAGTGCCCTTCCTCCAAAGGCTGTGCCTCTCCCCGCTTTGGGGTGCCAGATATTTCTTGTATTCCTTGGCTGCATCACACCCAGCTCCACCTCCATCTTTACATGGCCTCTCTCTGTCTCTTAAAAATGATCTTGTCATTAGGCTTAGGACCCACCAGATAATCCTCCAGGATGCTTTCATCTCGACATCCTTAACCTAATTACATCTGCAAAGATCCTTTTCCCAGTAAGACCATATTTACCACACCGAGGATGTGGATGTATTTGGGAGACCACAATTCAACCCAGTACAACTTCTGAATGGGAAATGAAAAACAGGACATATGATTTGCTAATTTAGAGACATAAACAATGCCTCTTATGGAGACATGATGTTAGTGAAAAATTTAGACTGAATAGTGAAAAACTACCATGAAGAAGCAGCAGCAAAAAAAGCCCAATCCTAACCAACAACATTAACATTATTGTTTTTGTATTTGCTGTCACAGTTGCACAGAAGGGCCTGTGCAGACTGTGGTCTTATTGTCTCTCTCCTGGAAAGTTTCTAAGGCCCAGTATGTGGAGCTCGGAGAACATTAGGACATTGTGACATTTTGCCAACGTTTTCTAGTTTAAAAAAAAAAAAAAGGATTATTTTGCCCAGGAAATTCTATCCTCACTGTGAAAGAAAGATTGGAGAAGGAAGAAGAACGGAAGAAACAGCATGTCGTGCATGAAGAATCAAGCAATTTCTAGTCTGTTTGCATTAAGAAAGCCTCCCCGATAGTTTGTGTTTTAGAGCCTGCATGGGGAAGCACAGCCTTTTCCCTTGCCCAGCAACCCTAGCCCCTCTGTATTTTTGTATAGTTTAGTTTCAGCCATTCATCCTATCTGTAACTGAAGTCCTCGGGTAGTATAGATATTTGTATTTGCTAACTATGTTATGCTTACTTTTTTTTCTTTTATTAACACCTGAAAAATAACTACAAGTTTAGATTCAGAAAAATTCCAGAAAAAGCAGCCCTCTTTATGGCTGCAATCCTCACTTCAGAAGTTATGGGACCCTTGAACCATGTTAACCGATTGTAACATATCCAGACTGTTTACTGCCTCTTCACCTAAGGTGAGAGTAAGGCACATAAGCAGTAACCACTGACCTTATTCTCAAAATGAACCCCAAGGTGATGAAAGTCACTACTGTGTGACAAACTATTAGTGTTCTATCATTATCAACTGTTGTTAAGCATAGTGATAACTGCTTAATTGTCATGCAAAGTCCCTGTAGCCCCAGACTAGAAAAGAACAATCAAAGCAATGACAGTCACTATTATGTGACATATTGCTGCCATTTCATTATTGTTAATATTTATGGAACATATAGTTAAAGCCTAAATGATGAGGACACAGCCTCTTATTCTGGGAGCTTGAGTCTTCTTGGGTTTTGGTAGCTAAAAAGTGCCTCTATCATCCTTGTTTTCATTTAGCACTGCTAGCATTTCATTAATGCTTAATCAGATAAGTAAACCAGTATTGTTGATGGCTTCGAATCCCCAGACTACACAGCCTCGGAGGTGGACTTCATCTTCCGATTTCTTGTTCATTGTTCAGTGTCACAAGTAATTACCCTGAGGACTGTTAATAAAACTGTTCAATATTTACTTAACTAATAGTCTTAAAGCAGCAAGCAAGCAGATCTGAGGACCTGGAACTGGGCTTCTGGCTGCCTGCCACTGCCCTCCCACCTCAAGCCATACTCCTTCGACATGTAGATCTCAACTTGACAAGGCAAGTCTCAATCAACATGTAACTTTCCATTTTTTATTATGACTTATTTCAAATTATCTTATTTTGAACTTTCTGTTAATTACCTCTTAGAGCCATTGAACAAGAAGCTGGATAAGGGCCTCCCTGGTGGCGCAGTGGGTTAAGCAACACATTATGAAGCAGATCGCAGCCACTGCAGCACGAGTTCGATCCCTGCTGCTGGCCAGGGAGGGGACCCACATGGCGCAGTGGACCTCTCCTGCTGTGCCCNCTGCTCCCCTCAGCAGTGTACTTCCGTTGATCTGCCTGTTCTGCTCCCCGCTTTCTGTGGTGAATCCTCTCACCCCCCCACACCTCTGGCCTGTACCCCAGTACTTGTATGCATAAATAAATAAATCTTAAAAAAAAAAAAAGATGCTGGATAAGTTGATGTCTAAGGATTTTTTTCTTCCTTTACTCATATTGCTAAACAGAAGGCAAATTAAACATGGTATACCAAGACAAGAGTTGAGGGAAGTGCTGAGTAATTTCTATCTATCGGTTCAGCTTTAAAACCAGGCAAGGTTCATGGGTTTCACATTACTGTTTGACGCTGTCATCTCCAAGCCCATGTGAATGAGTAACCATATGGAATGGAAGTCTGACTTCTGACCCAAGCTGGGAACACCTCTTTACAATTAAGGAAATAGTTAAAGTAGCACTTTGCAGACCTCTCCAACTGGACCCTCCTAAATTAAACACTGATCCATATAAAAGGAAAATGGAGTCTCTGAATGTCCCCCTCAGGGAAAAAACCTTATAAGTCACAACTCATCTGTGAGAATAAAACAGAACAAGAAGGGATGGTTAAAAGTAGCAAAGGAAAGTAACTGCTTGTGACTCACCTGGCCAGAACACTGCATTCCAGGTCTCTTCGAACCCAGCCTACTGGTTCTCTACCCATCATGAGAACAGTAGAATAAGCAATCAGATAAACGGCCTGAAAAATAAATCACAGATACAGAATCTGAGCTCACAACAGAGACACATGATCTGACCTTTGGCACTGAGATTTAGAAATAAAGGGTCTATTTGACCTCAGCGAGGACTGGGTTTAACAAGTTGCAAGCATGATAAAGACGAGGCCCCTCTGGCGTCCCCTAGGCTGGTAAGCAAGAATAAAACATGATTTGTTCCAGAAGTTGTGACTACAGAAAGCTTGACATCTGGGCAAAGTTCCTTTACATCACTCTCCTGCAGCCCATCCCCCAGATCCCTGGAGTTCTTGCTTATTGGGACCCAGACATGCCTGTTCCTCACTGACGATATGACACAACAATTAAAGTCAAGACAACAGGGGCAGAGGGATAGCCTGGTGAACCAATACCAATGAAGGATCAATTGATGATGCCTCCACAGCCGGAAGAGGACCGTTACAAACATGCAGCACACACATGGTTCTCCTTCGGGTCCAGGCGTGGAGTTCAGAGGGTAACATGGATCGGAAGAAGCAAACAGTATAACAGTATAACTTCCAACTTAACATAACAGATTGTAGAAGCCTTTTTATTTTATATTTATTTGAGAATGTGGCTTTAAAAACCACAAAAGCCCCAATGTCCTGTCTTCCTCCAAATTTAAGATACGGAGGTAGGAACACATAGGCTTCCTGTGACTTTCTCCCATGTTTAAGACATTACAGAGTATAGACATTGTACCCTGGCTATAAATATATATTTTATAGTTGATTTTCCTAATGTTTATGGACAAACTGCTAGGTCTTTTGAAGAATGGATTCAGGGGCCCCCTGGCAGCAAGGAAGCAAGTTTAAAAGCAACTGGGGAGCTGGATATCATTGGCATTGTCACCCTATTGTTTATAAACTATAACCTAACAACCTACAGTATTAAAGCAGAAGGAGTTCAGAGGCACAGTGTAAGTACTAGTATAAGTATAAACCATATGCTAGGTTGTTATTTGACATTTGGAACATTGTAAGCAACTGGTGATCTAATTTTGCATAGTAAATGAGAACAAGCTTTGGAATCAGACAGCTGGGGTTTGAGTTTGGGCTTAGTTAATCATTAACTGTGACCTTGGGCCAGTTTTTCTGCACAGCTCAGAGTCTGAAGCCTGTTAAGCACTGTCAATAGACTTAATTTGTACCAGTAATGCCTTTTCAATCAGTATTTAATCCCTTGTCTACTCTTAGTGACCAGTCGGAATGAGTGCAGCCACATAAATCAATGATGATCCCTAACAGAGGGATCTACGCCCTCCTCCTTTACGGAGAAGGGCGGGTAACAAAAGTTCAAGTTGATCGAAGCTCCATTACCAAGAGATTGTGGAACCCAGGATTTTGTCCTGAAAAGATATTAGGTATAGAAAGTAGCTGTTGAAATGAAAATTGCAACGAAGGGAATGCGATTTTAAAAATGAAAACAGGCAATATATTGCAAGTTCTGCTTCTGAAACATCTTTGACAGTCATCCCTGTTTTTCCCCTCCCATTGCCCAGCTCAGTGACTTTTACCATCTCTGACAGGAACCCTGTCATCACCTCCCCCAGGCCCTCTCTCCCACCCATTTACCACAACAGCACTGGTTAGAGTGGGCAGTGGAGAAGCATGGATTATGAAACAATGTGTGGTCTAATTTCATCTGTGCACATAGCTACCAATGTTTATTAAAAAACAAACCTTCTCATAAAAGAAACCAAAAAAGATGCTTTGTTAACATGTGCTCTGTTCTTTTTATATGTTGGAAGCTATCTCATTTGGATGGTATCATTATTAATTTTATAATCAGGAAATAAAGTCACTGTTTAGAAAGAAAGGTTTCAACTACAAACAGAATAAGGTTCAGACTAGCACTAGAGGTCCTCCATCCATCACCCAGATTGGTTTCCAACATTATCTGTTATATTTCTGATATATACCCAAAATAAAAAATATACTAGGCACCGCTTACCCTGAATTCAACCTTCCCAGTTCAACTTCCAGGTCTTTACCTAGCCTGTTCTCATAGCCTGCCTCTTGAAGACTTCCCCACGTTCCTCTCCTAGAATCCAGTAAGTCCACGGAACATTCCTTTCATGTGGATATGTAACATAGTTGTATGTTTTTTTTTTTTGTTGTTTTTTTTTAAGATTTATTTATTTATGCATACAAGCACTGGGGTACAGGCCAGAGGTGTGGGGGGTGAGAGGATTCACCACAGAGAGCTGGGAGCAGAACAGGCAGATCAACAGAAGTACACTGCTGAGGGGAGCAGCGGGCACAGCAGGAGAGGTCTGCTGCATCATGTGGGTCCCCTCCCTGGCCGGCAGCAGGGATTGAACTCGTGCTGCAGTGGCTGCGGTTTGCTTCGTAGTGTGTTGCTTAACCCACTGCGCCACCAGGGAGGCCCAGTAGTATGTTTTTTCTCTCCTTCACAAAGACAGGTTCTGTCTTCTTCCCAGAGAATCTGACTCACTGCTTTGTACTCAATGATAGTCAATAGATTTTACTGAAATAAGTTAAATAAGGGGCCTGCCTGGTGGCCTAGGGGGTTAAGTCTTAGCACTATCTCTGCTGTGGCCTGAATTTGATCTGGCCAGGGAGCTAAGCCACACATGGGGCAGCAGACCTCTCCCATCTTGCCCGCCGCTACCCTCAGCAGTGTAATTCAGTAGATCCACCTGTTCTGCTCCCCACTCTGTTTCTGATGAATCCTTTCACCACTCCCACACACACCTCTAGCCTACACCCCAGTTCATCTATGCATAAATAAATAAATCTTTAAAAAAAAAAAAAAGGCAGAGGGTAATGCACCTGGAGCAGCTGCAGAATACCTTATGGGGTGAGATTTGAACTGGGTTTAAAAAAGAGGTGACACTGACTACAGTATCATTGTACGTTAAAAACCTAAGGACTGGGCCTCCCTGGTGGGGCAGTGGGTTAAGCAACGCAAAATGCAGCCACTGCAGCACGAGTTCGATCCCTGCCACAGGCCAGGGAGGGGACCCACATGGCACAACAGACCTCTCCTGCCTCACCCACTGCTGCCCTCGGCAGTGTATTTCAGTCCATCTGCCTATTCTGCTCCCCACTCAGTCTGGTGAATCCTCTCACCTCCCACGTGACTCTGGCCTGTACCCCAGCTCTTGTATGCATTTGTGTGCGTAAATAAATAAATCTTAAAAAAAAAAAAAACCCTAAGGACTACTTGCAAGAGTACTGCCATTCTAATGGAGAATGTTTAATGATACAGGATAAATTGATGATAAAATATCTTATTTAAAAGGGAGATATAAGGCCTCCCTGGTGGCACAAGGGCTTAAGCACCACACTATGAAACATCTGCAGCCACTGCAGCATGAGTTCAATCCCTGGCCAAGAAGGGGCCCACATGGCGCAGCAGACCTCTCCTGCCTCGCCCACTGCTCCCCTCAGCAGTGTATATCAGACAGTCTGCTTGTTCTGTTCCCCACTCTGTCTCTGGTGAATCCTCTCACACCCTCCACACCTCTGGTCTGTACCCCAGTTATTATATGCATAAGTAAATAAATCTTTAAAAAAAATAAAAGGGAGATGTAGTTTCTTGTTTTACACTCATTTTTTTAAAAGATTTATTTATTTATGCATACAAGCACTGGGGTACAGGCCAGAGGTGTGGGGGGGTGGGTGAGAGGATTCACCACAGACAGATCAGGGAGCAGAACAGGCAGATCAACGGAAGTACACTGCTGAGGGGAGCAGCGGGCACAGCAGGAGAGGTCTGCTGCACCATGTGGGTCCCCTCCCTGGCCGGCAGCAGGGATCGAACTCTTGCTGCAGTGGTTGCGGTTTGCTTCATAGTGCGTTGCTTAACCCACTGCGCCACCAGGGAGGCCCTACACTCATTTTTTAAAAAAAGATTTATTTATTTATGCATACAAGAGCTGGGGTACAGGCCAGAGTCCAGGGAGGTGAAAGAATTCCCCAGATGCAGAGCAGGGAACAGAACAGGCAGACTGACTGAAACACACTGCTGAGGGGAGCAGCGGGCGAGGCAGGAGAGGTCTGCTGCGCCATGTGGGTCCTCTCCCTGGCCAGCGGCAGGGATCGAACTCGTACTGCAGTGGCTGCGGTTTGCTTCACAGTGCGTTGCTTAACCCACTGCACCACCAGGGAGGCCCTACACTCATTTTTTAAAATATTTATTTATTTATGCATACAAGAGCTGGGGTACAGGCCAAAGGCGCAGGAGGTGAGAGGATTCACCAGAGACAGAGCGGGAAGCAGAACATGCAGATCCATTGAAACACACTGCTGAGGGGAGCAGTGGGCAAGGGGAGGTCTGCTGTGCCATGTGGGTCAACTCCCTGACTGTGGCTTGAACCTGTGGCTCAGTGACTGCATATAGCTTCACAGTGCTGATACTTAACCCCTTCTGCCACCAGGGAGGTTCCTGATTTTTCATTCTATAGATAAGTCAACATCTGCTGTCAGACTTATTTTACTTAGTATAATTACCTCAAGGTGCATCTGTTTTGATCCCTTCAAAAAGCACTGTTTTATCTTTTTAATAGCTGCATAGTGGTGCAGCAGACCTCTCCTGCTGTGCCCGCTGCTCCCCTCAGCAGTGTACTTCCATTGATCTGCCTGTTCTGCTCCCTGCTCTCTGTGGTGAATCCTCTCACCCCCCACACCTCTGGCCTGTACCCCAGTGCTTGTATGCATAAATAAATTAAAAAAATAGCTGCATAGTATTCCATTAAGCATATGCCACAATTTCTGTACCCAATCATCTGTTGTTGAACACTTAGGTTGGTTCTATGACTTGGTAATTATGGACAGTACTGCTATAAACATAGGAGTACATTAAGTCTCTTTAGATTAGTGTTTTCATAATCATAGAATAAATACCTAGCAGAGCTGTTGCTAGATCATTGGGAATGGTATCTCCATACCATTTTCCACAGTCTGCAGCTTTGCAATCCCACCAACAATGGATGAGTGTTCTTTTTTCCCCACATTCTGGTCAACATTTATTCTTTACCGCCCCCCCTCTTTTTTTTTTTTTTTTATATAGACCACTCTGATAGCAAGGTGGTATAGCTCATTGAAAAGATGTGGCACAAAGGAGGTGCTCAACCAAGGTTTGGGGGTTAAATGAAGTTTCTCAACATAGCATGACTGATACTTCGGCTTTCTTATTTTAAAGCACGAATAGGGCCCTCCCTGGTGGTGCATGGGTTAAGCAACGCACTATGAAGCAGACCGCAGCCACTGCAGCACGAGTTCGATCCCTGTCTCCATCCCTGCCGCTGGCTGAGGAGGTGACCCACATGGCGCAGCAGACCTCTCCTGCTGTGCCAGCTGCTCCCTCAGCAGTGTATTTCGGTTGATCTGCCTGTGCTGTTCCCACTCTGTCTGGTGGATTCTCTCACCCCCCACCCCCGCACCTCTGGCCTGTACCCCCATGCTGTGCTTGTATGCATAAATGAATAAATCTTAAAAAAAATAAAAAATAAAGCACGAATATGCACAGGCAAACGTAGGGAATAGAGAATTTTCCCCCCAAAATTTTAATAGTGGTTTTAGGTCATATTTTGCCCTCTTAATTTTTCCTATGGTTTTACCCCAAAAATTCCATGTGAAAATGTACTATTTTGTCATGAGAAATTTGCGTTTTAAAACGCGTCACCTAAGCCTCTAGTTAATGCATTGCCAACGTGTTAGTCTTTGCTGTAAATTGTTTGAAACCGTTATCCTATATGAAACGCAATGGACAACTGGAGAGGTACTGATAGTCTTTAAATAAATGGTAGTTTTTAAATAATCGCCCGGTATGTTGTGGTAGCTAAATATTTCTTAAAGGCATAAAAACGTTGCCTCTGGTCTCCTGTAACCGCTGCATCCCGGGGGAACACACCCACCTAGCAACCGCAAGCCAAGCTGAAGCGTGGCACTGCGCCTTTAATTCCCGGGTAGGTGGGTGCGGTGCAGAATTTCCGCTCCCGCACTCCCTCCGCGGCGCTGGTGGCAGCTGTCACCTGTAAGGCGAGCACCGCGCGCGGGGGATGACGCCCGGCGCCCATTGGATGGAACATAAAGGCTGAAACCTACCCCGAAGACCTGGTGCCCCGCAAGGCGCAGAGGATGCGCGCAGCGGCCCCCAGCGCCTTTCTCGGCCAGGCTGCCCGGACTCGAAGCGTGACCGAGGTCCAGCTTCGGGGACACGCCCGTTCGGCCTCGGTGAAAGCGATCAGGTGAGCTCCGCCGGGATGGCCGTGACTCCCAGAACCCTCTAGGCGCGTCCTAGAGGACGCCGCGGCGTCCACCTGGCCCAGCAGCCGGAAACAGAGGGCGGCGGGGACCGGGAAGATTCCAACCATGGCGCTAGCCGCCGCCGCGGCCGCCGCGGCCGCCGGGGTGAGCCAGGCGGCGGTGCTGGGCTTCCTGCAGGAGCGCGGCGGAAAGGTGCGCGACTCCGAGCTGCTGAGCCGCTTCAAGCCGCTGGTGGATGCCGGAGACCCCAGCGGCCGCGCCGCCCGCAGGGACCGCTTCAAGCAGTTCGTCAACGCCGTGGCGGTGGTGAAGGAGTTCGACGGCGTCAAGTTCGTGGTGCTGAAGAAGCGGCGGCTCCGGGAAGGACCCGAGCTCCAGCCCTCCTGCGTCCCCAGCACCCCCGAGGTACCAGCCCCGCCGTCGACAATCGTTTCCGTCTCATCCGGGGATAGCGCTGCCCAGGAGGCTCCATCTTCGGTACTGGCGCAGCGGTCCACGGAACCACCTGAGGACCTGACCCCGACCTCAGAGTCCCTGGACACCCCTGCCTCCGAGCCCATTCAGCCAAACGCGGAGCTGTTGTTTGGCCCCGCCCAGCTGCCACGGGGGTCCTCAGAACCCCTGATTCCAACCTTTACGTTAGCCCAACCCTCGGAGGGATTTTCAGCAGCCCTGGCTCAACTGTCTAGGTCACCGTCCGAGGTGACCTTGTCAGAGGGGGACCCGCCAGAGTCGGACCGTGGACCTGGGACCAAGAAAGAGGCGCCGCCGCCACCCCCTCCTCGCGCTCAGCCGAAGAAGCCCTGCATGCTGCCGGTGCGCTACGTCCCGGACACCCCAGCTTCCCGCTTTCGGGCGGAGGAGCAGGCCCCGCGTCGGCAGCTGTCGGAAGAGCGCAGTCCGCGGAGCTCCCCTCTGCTGCTTCGGCGACTCTCGGTGGAGGAGTCTGGCCTGAGTCACGGTGTGGGCTTGGGCCGCTCCCCGCACCTGAGGCGCCCGTCGCGCGCTGGCCCGCGTCTGCTGCTGAGCCCCGACACAGAGGAGGTGCTCCCTACGACGGCGCCGTCCGCCGTCCCCCTGGAACCGACCGAGCACGAGTGGCTAGTACGGGCGTCCGGTGGCCGCTGGACCCACCAGCTACACGGGCTACTGCTGCGCGATTGTGGCCTGGCGGCCAAGCGCGACTTCATATCTGGCTACACCGCCCTGCATTGGGCCGCCAAGAGCGGGGACCAGGAGATGGCGCTGCGGCTGGTGGAGGTGGCGCGGGGTGGGGGTGTGCAGGTCGACGTAAATGCGCGCTCCCACGGCGGCTACACGCCGCTGCACTTGGCCGCTCTGCACGGCCGCGAGGACACCGCGGTGCTGCTGGTGAAGGTTCTGGGGGCGCAGGTTCAAATGCGTGACCACAGCGGACGACGCGCCTACCAGTACTTGCCGCCCAGCGCCTCGTATGCGCTGCGTCGCTTACTCGGAGACCCCAGCCTGCCAGGCTATACCGAGTCCGATTCATCCGGCGGTGGTAGTAGCACTCTCGCGGTCCGGCGCCCGGTGCAGGTGGCTGCCACCATCCTCAGTTCCACCACTAGCGCATTTCTAGGCGTCCTGACCGAGGACCAGAAACTCCAGGACCTGGCTCGAGGCTTGAGAAAGTCGGGCTCCCTCAGCAAGTTCTTGGGTGCTTCACCCATAGCCCCTCGTAAAAAGACAAAGATCCGCGGTGGTCTGCCAACCTTTGCAGAAATCTCCCGTCGACCCAGTACAGGGCCTTTCGCTGGTCTAATGCCTACTCTGCCTCCCGCGACTTGAGGGTCCCGGAGGCGACCACCTGGTTGATGAAATCAGGCTTGCTCCCCACAGTCTAAGCCTGCCCAGGACAATCTCTCAATACCTGTGACTCCATCCTTTCGCCAACTTTTCCACTGCCTGGTGGACCAACATCTCCAGATTCTGGCTGAAGCTTGACCTGTCTCCAGACATGGAAGTCAGATCTCCAGAAGCTAGACTTGAATTTTAGAGGAGACTTGAAATTTAGGATGAAAGGTCAAGGGGGCAGCAGCTGGTCTGGCCCCCGAATGAGTTAACCCAATGCCTTGGTACCTATACACTCCCAAGCCAGAACTAGAGCAAGGAGCTCTTTAAGTGTTGTGTGATGTTGGGTTGCCTGTCAGCTTTCAGAGAGTACCGGTTTTGTAATTTGATGCTTTTATCCTGTTTTTAAATTCTAATGAGGTAAAAGAATTTTCATAATAACCTTTTCAAATTATATTTTTCCATTTTTAGGCAATGTTCTCAGACATTTTCAATTTTTTGCTTAATGTTTTGGAATTCTATTTAAAAACAGAAATGATCAAGAGCTAGAAGAAATTAGCCCCAAACAACAAAATCCTTAAATGTTTATCTACCTCATTTTAGGAAATCAAAATTCTGGAGTCTTGAACACAGAACACCATTGTGACCATTGTGAATGTAATGAATTTTAGTTGTGCTGTGGATGCTGAATATTAGGAAACAGACACATTTTGGGAGTCTAGGTGATTTAACAATGAGAGAAAGAGACATTTTGGCAGATACTTCTAATTTGTCTTATGGTAAAACATAAACATATCTTTGCCATTGGCTGTGGCTATTTTGATTTGTCATGAATAGTTAATTTTTTAAAGTGTGGTTTAATTGTGAATTGCACCTTTATGCCATGTTTCTGAATCTGTGGTTTTCAAATATGGCTGAGCCTTTTAGTGCTTCAGAGGAATATTCAAAGGGGGAAAAAGTTATAGCTTTGCTCCATAAAAATAACTGGTTACATAGTGAGGGATATACTTTTATATGAAAGTTCTGTACAAATAAAAAGTATGTGGTACCCATTTTTAAAAAGCCACCTAAAAGCAAGCATCTTATTCCAAAATAACAAATGGAGAATCTTTGTTCAGTGACCCTGAAGGGGTAGCTTAACCTTTCTGGACCTTTGTTTCTGCTGTAATGGAAAAGATTCATTGACATTTCCAAGATTTCCCAAGCTCAACAAGTGTAATTTTAATGACTCCTTTTCTGTTTTAAAGATGTGGGATCTATTTGCTCAACCAACCTTTTTGTATATCGTACTGTGATAATGCTCTGCTTTTTGCAAATTGTGTTTGCATGTCATTGGTTATATCAAATTGTTTTTGTGACACGGGGTGGTGGGGCTCCCCTCTCAGGCCTCTGATATTACTTATGGAAATCCCGTCATGCAATATTTTGATTTAAGCATTAAAATAAAGTTTCCCCATTTTCTTCTTGACTGTGATGATGTACTTCTCTTAAAAGTCTAGTTTTTGCTCCTATATTATTTTCTTTGTATCTACTTAATTTCTCTCCCCTTCTCCCCATCCTCTGCCTCTTTTAAACATTGTGTTAGTTTAGATTGCTCTGCAAAATACATCAACCACGCACAGATATGGTAGCCAAAAACTGTAGATAAATGTGGGCCCTGACCTGACCTTTTCACCTTCCTTGACTGGAACATTAGCTAAGCTGAATAAATTATATTAAGATGCAAATTAAATCTTCTGCCTTTGCAGAGAAATTGTGGGAGGCAATAATTATAGCAATGTGAGTAGCTGCAGGTCTAGAAGACAGAATATTAGAAATTCTCCATGGTAAAAAGAATCTTCTCTTAGGATAACAAAGATCACAAATACAGGCCTCACTTCCTTTGAGAAAGACAAAATCTAAACCAGCAAAGTAGTAAAAACAATCACTGATATTTATGGCACAGATTAGAGGAGGGTTAACTGAATTGCCAGAAGAATCTTTGTATTTCAGAATGGTGGGTGTACTGCAAGTTTTCCAAGTGAATGAAAACATTTGCAAGAATTTAGGGTCAATGACCCTAAAACACAGGTGTTAGAAGTCACTCCTTTTTCCTTGCAGGACAAGATTTTCTGCAACTATAAGGGATATCAGCAGGAAATTAGTTTGATATGCAGATGGGAAGTTTTCAAGAACCATAAATGGACCAGCAGGAGGTATGCTGGTGAAGGATATTTCCCAACAATTGATGATAGTTGTTTAATAAGTTAAGGCAATTTAACTGGTTAGAATCGTCACCAGGAAAGAATCCCTTTTAATGGGAGAGGAATTAACTGTTGATGTGGATGAGTCATATCTATAGCAAGCTTTTAAACAAAGTTTTTACACATCCTTTAAAAGAGGTTGGAGGCTGTTCTTGAGCATGCTTCACCTAAGGGAGATGAGGCTATGGGTAATGCATTATGTAACCTGTATTTATTAATTGTAAGATATGGTTGTAATAACTACTTTGTAGGTATTAACCACAATCTTAGAAAATGTGTACTGTTACTACTTTTAAAGTGAGAAACAAGCCTAAAAAACTGCAAATAACTTGTTGGGATCCCACAGCCAGTACATGTCAGAGGCAGGGAAGCATGATAGTGCTCTTTCCAGCTTGATATCCAGTTACAGAAAAGCAAGGTCTCATCTCAGCCCATAACTCATTTAGTGATCTTAGTAACTCCCTCATTCTCTAAACTTCATCTCCCTTCTCTGGGGATCCTAAGACAGGCAGTGGGGAGGGAGAAGCAAGTCCAGTGAGTAGGCAGAGCTCTTTGCAAACTGTAACACCAACCTGAAATCGCAGCAGGGGTGCCCATAGCATTTTCAGGCTGCCCTGCAAAAATAGCTCTGGTGTGTGGGTTAGGTTTGTACAATCATTCTTTACCACATTAGTATTTGCACACATCAATACCAATAAATGCTAAGGAAATACCAATAAAAAGGAAAGTATCCCATATCCAGCTGTGATTTCACTTTAGTTAAAATAATTATGCTATCCCTCATAATAAAGCATGGTTACCTGCGCTAAGCAGCCTGGGGGGCTTGGGTAACAACCATTTTGCTCAGTTCCTGCTATGCCAGGTACTGCCTCCAATGTAAATCATGAGGCAAGATCTGAAAAATCCTGTGGCTACTGACCCTTTACTCACTTCTTGATATGTAGTCATACTGTATTTGATCACGTACAGCTGCCAATGCGAACTCACCCAAAACCTTGTAGAAACTAAAGGTGAATGGCCCTGACTTCCTACAAACAGGACTACAAACAGCCTTTGGATGCAAACCTGCTGGGTCAGTACCAGTACAACAAACCTGTTTCTTGTTAGCCTGGTGTCCAAGTTTCCCCTCCCCTCCCCAACACACACACACACACACACACACACACACACACACCAACCAGTTATAAAGCTGAACCCACTATAGCTGCCTTTCCTGCATGAAGTTATTTTTACCTTTTAAAATAATTTCATAAAGAGACTCTGTTGCTCTCCAGATAGCACTGTGTATTGAACTTCAGTTCTGACCGCACCCTTTCAAAACTGCCACACCTGTGGACTTGAACCTTGCTTGACGCAGGGAAGCTGGAAAGAAGGGGGAGGGGAGGGGGAGCGGAGAGAATACAAATCTCCAGACTTGTCTCCCAGCGGAAAAAGAACACCTTCCAGTGGGTAGTGGTGCTGACTTAAATATCAAAGACAAGAGGTAAAGATCCACAGCGACTGAACAGGAGCCAGTGAGAATAAAGCTTTATAGAGATAGCAGCCGCACCCCAGCCTCCCCTTTCACCTCATCTCTCTACTGTCTCAACTACATTTGACTTAAATTTCCTCTTAGGTTATTGATTTACACGTGAATGATTTCTTCCCCATGGGCTCCCTAAGGTTTACCCCGCCGCGCAGCGGAGGTATGTGATGTGCCGAGAAGGCTGAAGACACAGATTGCGCTTGGGCTTGAGACGTTGCTTCGCGATTCAGTTTCTAATTTACAGTCTGAAGGTAAAAAGTGCACTAATTAAACCCATATCAGCAGGAGCAGCAGGGGCGGGGTGAGGAGCGGGGGAGGCGGCTGCTGGGCTGCCTGTTGCTCAGCAACAACCCCAGCCTGAAGCCTGCGCGCCCCAAAGCCCGAGGGCACTGGCGCAGCATCGGGGCTGGGGGATGGAAGAGCAAAAATGGACGCAGATAGCTTGAGATAAGAGCAGAAACCTCAACAGAGACCCGCGTAGTCCTCTTTTCCACTGAAGAGCTAAGTAAGAGTCTTTTCGATACTGATACTAGAGAACATCGCCGGCTTCCCTCCTCCTCCCTTCTCATTAACAACAGCTTTCCAACGAAGGCCTAGTGGCAAAGGAGACCAAGTCTGCCTTTCCATGGCTGGTTGGCCAGAATGTCTTTCCTGGAGAAGCAAGAAGGCTGCAGGCCCAGCAGGGACATAGCGAAGTCTAGAAGGCTGGGTATCAGGGACGGCGGCGGGTAGTAGTGTGGGCAGCGGCTTTCATCGCAAGGAGAACAGTGCCCTCTGCTGGCAGTGTCACGCAGAACGTAATTCACCGGGCCCCAAGAGTACGACTGTGGTGCCAATACAGAACTCCTATGGTAAGTTCATTCTCGCCCTCTGAAGGAATGTGGTATCGAATTGAAATAAACTGAGCCTAGAAGATAGAGGCTAGATGGAAGTACAAGCACAGGACGTGTAGCCCTACTTTAGGGGTTCCCTCTATCTGGAAGGGACAAGAACAGAAGACTCATATTTCTCCATGGGAAATCCCAGAACAGAATCAAAGTTCAATTTAATGGGACAATGCCAGTCCAGTCCCAGTCTCTGGGAGGTCTTTGTCTGAGAGTCACAATTTCCACTGGCCTAATGGGCATTATGTTTCTAGGAATATCACAATGTGGGAATGTGATGGAGACATGCGGGGCAGAAGGCATAAATAAGTAAATCCCACCCAGAACATGTCTCCAATCCAGCTTTTCCTACACTGAGAACCTTGAATGGGAGGCCCCACCCACAGTGTTCAAAGAAGCAAAGCAAAGCATCATGTTAGAACCGCAATGCCTCAGCAGGAACTCCATATGTTTTTTATAAAAAGGCACAATGTGAGCATTGTTCTGTGCTCAATAGCACAACTGTTATAACTAATGCTTCTGGTATGAATATGACCATTTAAAATTCCCAACCAGTTGCACTTAGTGACAATATGCATCAGAAAACAAGCCCAGAAGCAAGAAATTTCTCACTTTGAGGTCAGTTCATTTTAAATACACACACACACGTACTTTTTGTGTGTGCCCAACTTCCAAGAATACACTTGTTTGATGAACAATGTTCTTGCCCCTGACATTTGCAGCTACAAATAATGAAGTAGATTTTCACATGTATATTTGAGAACATTGACTCAATGTACAAAGGACTGACGCACAAATAAAGGGGTGAGTACCCTGTTTCATAACATGCCAGCCCACCCCCAGATCCTCTCACTAACACATAAACAGAGCTGCCTCTCTGGTCCTCAGTACTGCCCTCTCCCCTCCTCAAGTCTGGCTGACTCAGTGGGGTTTCCAAAGGTGAACAGAGTAAACTGTTTTCATTACAATTAGAAGTTCTGAATCTTGGAGTGAATGCCCCCAAATAGCCAAGTGAACTGGATATTTGTCAGGGTTTCTCAGGAACAAAAGCATCAGAAATCATTTCCAATTTGGGATTTTGTGAATGAAGCAGTAACCCCATCCCTACTACTGAAATTGGAAAATCAGCAGCGGAGGGCTGCCCAGCCAGCCAGGTCCGAGGCCTTGTGGTAGTGATGTAGTTATGTTACAGGGCAGGGAAAGGAATACCCCAGAACCCCCAAACCTGCCCTCTCTGAATGGGTTTTGCTATTTGTTGTATTAAGATAAATATATAAAAATTTTAATATAATTAGGGTACAGTATAGAAAGACTAAAGAACGTAGTTACTAAGTTAAGTATTTAAAGTTACTTATTTTTTTGAGGGTCAAAGTCCAGCTAAATAGGACTGGCCCAAAGTAAGGGCCAAAAGCCCACCACATGTCTAAAGGACCTTTCAGTAGAGACTTACAGAAAAGGCTCAGAAAGAGTTAGAGGCCCTCCCCTGGTGGTGCAGTGGGTTAAGCAACGCACTATGAAACGAAGCGCAGCCACTGCAGCGCAAGTTCGAGTCCTGCCCCAGGTCAGGGAGGTGCCCCACATGGCATGGCAGACATCTCCTGCCTTGCCCGCTGCTCCTCTCGGCAGTGTATTTCGGTCGACCTGCCTGTTCTGCTCCCCACTCTGTCTCTGGTGGATCCTTGCACTTCTGGCCTGTACCCCAGTTCTTATATCAATAAAAAAATAAATCTTTAAAAAAAAAGAGACAAATTTGGGAGGAAAAGAGTAAAATTAAAGTTAAAATGAAAGCTGCCATTGTTAACCTCCCCACGGGTGTCTCACCCACATCTGTTTCAACTAGTTCAAAACCAAAAAGCAAGCGGTTTTTTTACATGTTCTTCTGTTTTACGTGCCTCCTCCAGGTCTCCTTGCTGCTTTCCATCCTACTTCCTTTTTTCCCCCTTCCTTCTGTCCTTCTCTCTGCAGAATCTTCTCTCCCTGCTCAGCTCCACTTAGGGAGTTCCACCCACTTAGGGCGGAACCGGGATTCTGGAACTTCCCCCTTTTTTGGTCGTTACAGTTACTGGAAGGAATTAGGGAATATCGATTGCAGTGGCGTTGAGGGTCTAGCATCGACATGGTCCATCCTTTTTTTAAGCTCTCCAGTATTCCTAGCAATTCCCAGACCTGACTGAAGTCCTCCCACAAATCCCACTTCTGTTCTAGTAACTACGTAAACAAGATCCCTCCCCCAAGTTATGCCACGGGTGACCCAAAGACCACACAAATCATTTTTATTGATAAAAATCTGTTATGCACCTAAATTGAAGTACTCCTTGACTTAGCTCCTCTCCTTTCAACCAACCCTGATGTAGTACTTCATCACACAAAAGGGTTTGTGTTTCTTAAATCCATCAACTCATTACCAAATAATGTACAAGATTTGGGTAAAACCACATGAGCGTACTTGTAAGACGTATCCTGGAAAAGCCGGGCTGCGTCTTTTCCATGGGGGGGGGGGGGGAGCGCNCTTTTCGGGGGGGGGGGGGGGGGAGCGCAGACTAAACCAGTGTCACTCGGGTTCTGTGAGTGAGAAGCACGTATAATGCACCTCACCTCCCCTAGCTGAGTGGAGAGTGGCAGGGCGCTTTATGGCGAGGTCGGATCTCTGGGATCCAGGCTGGTCCGCGAGGCGAGGGAGGTGAGGGTCGTTGACCAAGGCCGCTATTAACAGCGTCCAGTTGGTCCTGAAGGTGCCGGACACGCTCGTCCAGGCTGCGCTGCTGGGCCAGGACTGCGGCCTTCCCGGCCAGCAGGGCGCAGTAGGCGCGCAGCTCGCGAGCAGGCAGTGTCCGCGCCAGCACCTCGCGCAGGGCCCGCTCACGGCGGGCCACGTGCTCCTTCAGCTCCTTGGCGTCCTCCTGCTGCCGCTGCAGGAGCCGGAGTCGCTGCAGCAAGGAGGCCTAAAGTCGGAGGGTGAGGGCTCCGTGAGTGGGCGAAGGTGCCACAGCCCCAGGATGGCTCAGGCCAGAAACCAGAGGCCCCTCACCCACCCACTCTGCTCTCTCCGGCCCTGAACCTCTTACCTGCTCGTCAGGGTCGCTGTCTGAGCCTGCTCTGGTCAGCGCGCCGCACACGCGGGCCAAGCGACTCCCCAGCAGCAGCAGGAGCCCGAGCACACGCTCTAGGTCGGCCATGAAGCGACAGAACCGCTCCAGCTCGCGGGGCGCGCAGGCCTGACCTACCGCCGCCTCCACAGCAGCCTCGCGCCTGGCCCAAGCTTGCGCCACCTCTTGCAGCCGCTCTTGCTCTCCCTGAAGGTCCTGCAGCGTCTTCTGGAGGAGTTTGGCTAGCTCCACCTACAGGCAGGGCATGGGTATTTCAGCCACGCGCCCCTGACCTCCCAACCGAGACTCTGGGCTCTTGACTCACCAGACCTATCAGCCCCTCCAAACTCACTTTCTTGGCTTGAATGCTGTTATTCGGCTCAGGAAGATCATGGCCACGTGGCTGGTCAGGCACAGGATGGGTGCTGAGGCTTTCGGGACTTGACTCCTGAGAAGTTGGCAGGAACTGGATAGAGCTAAATGGATTGGACCTGGGGAAAAGCCAGAGCTTTCTAGATTATCTGGACTCGGAATGCTTGGAATCTCCAAAATCCCTGGTGCCCTTCACTCACCCTGGTTCAGAGGTGCCAGCAGCATTCGTTCCAGCCTCCCCACAGACTGACCTCATGGCAGCCCAGACTTCAGCTATAGGAATCAGCCCATCCAGCAGCGCCGCAGACGGCTCTGGGCTGGGGTAAGAGGTGAGAGTGTCTCTCAGAGAGGGGTCCAGTCTGGCCAGCTCCTGAACCAGCTCTTCGAGGCGGGAACTGGGCCAAGTTGGTCTGGAGCCAGGCTGGTCAATGCCCCAGGCCAGGGCAATGTGGTCAGGTGGTCCTGGGATATCACAGCCTGGACGTCTCAGGGCATCCGTTGGTAGAGGTTTGAGGGGGTCACTCCCTGCGGCTTTAGGGGGTTCAGTAGTCAGCAGTCCAGTGGAGTGGGTGGTTAGGAGGTCGCCATTTGCAGTCCCAGGGGGGCTATAGCATGTTGGCTTGGAGACATCCGCAGAACCAGTTAACTCTTGCCAGCAGTCACCTGCCCCTGCAGTTTCTGGACACCTATGGCAGTTCTCTGGGGGGGTTGTAGCCTGGTCAGCCCTTTGACCCAAGCCTGCTCCATACTCCTGGGGAGAGGCATGGGCACTGGAGGTGGGAAGGAAACAGAATCAGATGGTGTAAGATAAGTGGAGGCTTCTAAGGATTACCTGCCACCACCCACTGCCTGGGATCCCAGGAGTTTCCTTCTAGCATTTTGCAGATATGTGTGGAATCTGCTTGCAATCAAGAGGGAATTCACCTGGTTGGGAGCCCCAGAGGGGCAGGGGAGTCTGCAGGTGATCTCACTCTGACCAGCGGGGCTTCTTCCAGGAAAACGTCATCATCAGGAAGAGAGGGGAGCCGGGCAGACACAACACAAGTCTCTGAGACCCTCTTCTCATAGTCAGTGGAGCTGTTGTGGGGGGCCTTTGCAGGACACACCACTGCAACCTCCTTCTGAGTGGGAAACCTAGAGGCAGAGACTCCACTGACCACAGTGACAGGCCCGAAGTGCTTGGTGGTGCACCAGAGAAACAGGGTTGTCGGGAGAGCCCAGGGTACAGTTTGCGAAGGACAGGCAAAAAGCTGAGACTAAGGATAGGTGAGAAACCCTCTCCTTCCTAGAACAATAATAATAGCTGCCTCTCCCCAACTTCAGTCTCCAGAGTGATCCATGCCTCTCACCTGGACAGTCTGGTCTGAAACAATGGTCTGGAGGATTCTGCTCCTTGGGGAACAGCCTAGAAGGCACAGTTGGATAAAATGTGGCTTACAGTTCCAATTTTGCAGAAGTCCCCCACCCTAAGCCTGCAGCCCCTACCTTCCAAACCTGGGATATGGGCACGGTCCCTCCTCGATCTCCCCAGAAACCCAAGATTTCCCCTGAAGCGCTTCTACTCCGGGTGGCAGGCCTGTAGGCAACTTCGAGCTTCAAGGACTTGGATTCTGGGTCCTCTGTGCCAGCAGGCTGGCTCTCAGGCAGCCATCTCATCTCTGCCAGGGTCCCGTGCTGCAGCTCTTGGGACTCAAACCTAGGGAGGTCAGAGCTGGTGCAGAACTCGGCCGAGCATTCCCCCGACAACCCACTGCCCCGCCCCACGCGATCCAGCTTCCCTGGCTCGGAGAAGCACCACTTCCGCTGCTGGTTGGCCAGGCGGCCCTGGTCGCTGGTCCCTGGCGCAGAAGCCCCAGGGTGCGCCGGGTCCATGTCGCAGCCAGGGTGGCTGAGCGAGGCGGAGCGCGGATGCGCTGTGGGGAGCCTCGCGGTTGCCCCAGGCCGCAGGCGGGCGGGCAGGCTCATGCGGAGCTCCTTGCGCTGGAAGGACGTCTCCCGGAGCACTCGCCTCTGTGCACCCTGCAGCCGCAGGCGGTAGGCAGCTCTCGAGGCGGGTGGGCTGGGCGGTTCAGCGGCCCGCGCCGCGGCCTCCGCCTCGGCTGCCAGCGCATACAGCAGCGGGGTGGCCTGCCTGCTGAGCGGTCCCGGGGTCCCCTGAACCTGGGGGGCACGCGGCTTATTGTATGCAGCGGCCGCAGGCCGGGGCTGTGGGGATGTGCGCAGGGCCGCGGCGGGCGCCGGGCCACCCCACACCACACGCACATAGTCCCAGTCTAGGTAAGGAAGGAGGTCGGTCCCAGGCGACAACGTGCGCGGCTCGGGACCACTTGAGGCCGCGGAGAAGGAGCTGTAGGCCGAGTCGGCTCGGTTGGACAGACGCCGCAGGTCCAGGCTGCCGGTGGACGAGGCTGGGGAGGCGCTGTGGCTCCTGGGACCCAGGGCCTCCATGCCGTACGGATGAGCACCGAAGCAGACTAACCTGGGGCCTGGAAGA
Source organism: Galemys pyrenaicus (assembly GCA_019455555.1). Classification (NCBI taxonomy): domain Eukaryota; kingdom Metazoa; phylum Chordata; class Mammalia; order Eulipotyphla; family Talpidae; genus Galemys; species Galemys pyrenaicus. Next base: position 311,163 of record JAGFMF010012090.1, on the reverse strand, counting down.
ACACAGGTGAAGTGGTGGGTGAGGCGCTCAACTTGTGGTTAGAATAGCCTGCTGGCTGCTCCAACAGAGAGCAGGAGCTCACACACACCCTCCCTTGTCACCTGGTCCTTAATGCCCCTCCCTCCACCTCAGGGATAGCCCGTGCAGTAAGACCAGCCCTGCGCAGCAACTGTGGAGGCTGGAGGACTCGGTTAAAGAAAAGGAACTGACCCCGAGCACACGCCCTGCCAGGGTTCTCCTGGCCTGCAGCCCCAGCCTCTACCCGGTGCCCTCTGGAGTGCTAAGAATGTACCCAAGCTCTTGCTCTCCCTAAGCCTGTCCCACCCAGGCTGCTTCCTGGCAGCTTTGTTGGCTTCTCCCTGTGATCTTTCGCCCATAAACAATAGCCCAGAAGGCTATGAGATCATAGGGGGCCAAGAAAGGAGGTGGGAAGACCCAGGTGAGGGGGCAGGGGCAGCTTCACAAACTTCCTCTCCTCCTGTTATATATTATAAGCATTATATATTTATTTTGATCCTCACAACTGCTGTCTGCATTTTATAGATGAGGTTCTGAGGGGGAAATGATTTGCCCAGGGGCACACAGCTGGCAAGAGGCAGCACTCTGCCTGGAATCTGGGCCTGCCTCCAGGCCTACTGCAGCCAGAATCCCCACAACAAAGTCCAAACTACCCCTGCTGTGGGCACCAGCAGCCCCCATCTTCCTTCAAACTATTGGTAGATTTCAAAATAATATGGTCCCTGCTTCAGAGACTCTGTCTTCTGAGGGTGACAGGCCCAGCCTCCTCTTTGTCCTGGTTACTCTTGCTCCTCCTATAGGGCTGACCTTTTAGGATCCCATAGTCACAACACTCAACCCTACATTACAGTTGCTGGCTTGCTTTGGATTTCCTTTTCCCATGCCCATCCCTGAGCTTCCTGAGGACAGGCCAGGCACTCGCTCATCTCTGCATCCTCAGTGGCTTGCATGTAGTCCTGAAGAAATACTTGTTGGGTGGCAAGGGAAAGGATGGACTTGCAAGGAGTAGATGGGGTGGCAGTTGTGATGGGGAAGAAAGAGGGCCCCTTTGATTTCCCTCAGACCTCTTCCCTTGCTACTACTCTTCTGGGGAAGGGGACAACATGGATGAAGCAGTTGCCCCCACAGACAGACCAGGTTATTCATACATTATCAGAAACAGCTTGGAGCAGCACTGGCCAGAAATCAGTGACTTCCTAGTGCCAGAGAGAGGACCAAAGGGAAGAATTAGGTGGGAGTACCAAGGTCAGGGGTGAGAGCAGCTTGGATATGGGGAACCAGTGCTCCATAGGGGTTGAGGACTTTGAGAGGCGGGGCTTGCCCCTGAGCTGTTTGGTGGGGAATACAGAGGAGAATAGCCCACAGGTAGGATGGGGACTGAAAAGGAGGTTCATCTAAGCCTCCTAGACACTATTTGGAAGTCAGGATCACCCTCATGAGGTCACCTCCTTCCCTGAGGCCCAAGATGCTGCAGACTGCTGGCCAAGACAGGTAGGGAGGATAATGGTAGAAGGATGTTTCTTGAGAGAGGAGCAGTGCCTGCAAGGTTCCAGAAGGGTTCTCAGAAGACCTGAGTTCGTAACACCACTAAGCCCCACCCTGCAGGTCAGTCCTCGCCATCAGACTTAAGGGCTTCTTGCTCGGACTTAAAGAAAACGAGAAGCTACTCTGAGTAGCAGCCCCTGGGAGGACATTGGCCTCCTCAAGGAAACCCACTCAAGCTACTGTGACACCACCCTTCTCTATTAGTATCTTCTGAGCTGGGCTTGGGAGCATTGTTTACCTTGGCTCATATTGGCTTGCTGCATCAACAGGCACAGGTGACTGTTCAAATACAAAGATGTTTCCAAAGAAAGGCCTTGGAAATTATCTTATTTGTGACTTACTATGTTGACAAAAGATTGTGCATTCACTAAATGAAAACAGCTTGTGTGAAGAATAAAAATATGTGTACATCTCTGTTTTCTTATTGGCCCTAATTTGTCTAGAGGAAGCCTTTGCAGCCACGGTCCCAGTAGGTTGAAACCCAACCAGGATGCTGATGCTGCATCCTTTCCCACACTGACTGGGTTAAGCTCCAGCTCCCTGGGTGTGTGTTTGGGGGTCTTGGTGCAAAAAGCAAGGAGTTTTCACACTTGACTGGTTGTAGGGAGCTTATTGGCAACCCCATTGTGGGGGACTGCCACATTCCAGGAGCTCTCGCATGAATGCGAGGGTCAGCTGTGGGCTGGGCTACAGAATAGTGCCTGCATGGGACAGAAGCCCAGAGGCTGGAGTTCACAGAGCTCTGCTGGCATTTTGCTTAAGCTCACCAGACTAGGGGGGAGCAGCATGGAATCCCCAGCAGAAACCCACCAGATTGGGATCCTGCAAAGAGGGAGGCTTGCTATTTGGGATATGTTTATCACCTGAGTAAAACAGCAAAGAAAGAAAAGGAAACACAAATGACTTCAGTGTTCATGGTTTGGGGCCAAAGAGGTGGCAGCAAGTCTCAAAAAAGAGGAAACTGGAGATGGGAACTGGCCAAGGGGAGCAGTGCTCATTCAGTCTGGGCCCTGTGGGCTTTGCAGTGTTCTTGGCAAGCCTGGCAAGCAGTTGGGAAGTCAGGATGTGGGTCTGGACCTTAAAAGTGGTTGGACCAGGTAAGCAATCAGATGCAGGTTTTTAGTTAGGGGTTGTTGGGGACATAGAGAGAAGACAGTTTCCTGGATAAAAGCACTCAAAGCAACAGGAGCAGACCCTGGTAAGGTGACCAGAGAAGCAAACAACCCCAAATACTTAGCAATGATCAGGAATTAACAGTCCTGATAATTCTTCAAAGGCCAGCTCCCCGTCTGACATCTCTGTGGTCTTTACCTCTCTAAAGGTGAAGAGTTTCTGGATCTGAATTTCAGCACCCCAGACTAGCTCTGGCTGCGCAGGTATCCTGGGCAGTTGACTCTCCCAGTCCCAAGCTGCCCCCCATCCCCAGTCTGTCTGCACCCACAGAGTACCCGAGCAACATCTGCTCACTGCTGGCTCCAGTTTAGATCTAGTCTAGCTGTGTGCCTTGCTCAGGTAATTCGGGCTACCAGCACCCTGGGGAAGCGCGCCCCCCGGTCGTGGAAGGACCACGTACTCGGGACTTCAAACTTTGAGTCGTAGCTCGGGAACAAGAGTGGCGCAGGCCAGACGACCGCAGGGGGCGGCAGAGTAACACCCTGCAGAGCCGGGGGCGTGGGGGGGTGGGGTGGGGGGGGGGAGGCCCAAGGAGGCCCGGAGGGCAGATGGCCGTTGGCCCGCGCATTTCTCGGCCTTTCCTGTTGGGTTCACCTTTGGGTGAGGAGAGCTTAGTTTGCCAGTAGAGCAGCGCGATCTTGGGTGGGAGGGGCAGGGATTCGCCAATGTCTCGGTGGCCCGAGGAGGGGCGTAGGAGTAAACTCCACTCGGAGCCTAGACCATACGGAGCTCTCCCCCAGCAGCTCTGGCAGCTGGTGGGTGCGCGACAGCCCTCCACATTCCCCCGCACCCCCCACACACATACCCCTCCCTGAAGAGTCTAGGCCCCGTTGGGCTAAAGCAGAACAGTTCGCACAGAGCGAGGCACCTCTAGACCGAACGACGCTCGGCCCAGAGCCCCGCAGCCAACACGCACCCCAGCCGCCCACCTCTCACCCAGCCTTCTCCCCGCAGGGCTCCTCCCGGGCAGTGCGCCTTCGGACCGCCCCAGTGCGATTCCTCTGCCCGCCCTCGGCCTCTCGGGTACCTGAACTCGGGTCCCACACCAGCTCCCAGGCGCCGGCGGCCGCGCGCTGACATCAGAATCCCGGGCTCCGGCTCCCGACCCCACCTCCCGGCTCCCGCAGCCGCGGGGGAGGCGCCACGTCCGGCCACCAGGGGCGGGAGCGCAGAGCGGCTGTGCGGCCCCGGGAGCCGCCCACCCCTTCGTGGTGTCCGCCCAGGGTCCAGGGGTGGACACACTCATCCCCCCACCGGGCACAGACGGAGTTTAAGACAAGGCAGGGCTACCACGGCGCTCGCCCCGCAGCCCCACACGACCCGACCACGCTGCTCCTCGGCGCCCAAGAGGCCGTGGCTGGTCAGTGGGGCCGGGACAATTCCCGCGGCAGGGAAATCCAGGTCGTGCCCACCAGTCGGCCACCCATTTCCTTTCAAACTTTTGCGAAGAAAAAAGTCTTCTTGAGTACGGTTTGGATGGTAACACCCTTAGATTAACTCTCACTCCAGAACCCCATTTCCTAAACTCTTCCAGCTTTTTGACTCCCACTGGGCCTTTCTCCCTTTTGCATCCTGTCTTTTCATTTCTCCCACTACCTGGCATAGTCTCAGTACTCTTGGCCAGCCACCTGGACCAGCGCACTGACTGCTGACTTGTGTCTTCGTTTCAGCTGCCTTCGGTGGGTCCTTCAGATGCCGGAGGCTGTGCACGTCCCCTGTGATCTGGATGGGGTTCACAAGCTAGAGTCTGGCTCTAGCCTTTGGGCATATCCATGTCTCAAAGAATGCTTTGTATTCATCTGCCACTGTGCTCTCCTGCCTGCTGTGTCGTGGGCCTCCCCTACCCCCACTTTCCAAGCCTCCATTTGTGAATAATGGCTCTGTCAGGAAATGCTCATTCCTAGAACTGGCAGAAAGCCCCTTGCTGAGCCCCTTCAGCTGCCTCTGCTACTAGTGTAGTCTGGTTTCACTCTCCTCCAGAATTACCATGCCTGGAGGTAGTAAACCCTGCCCCCAACTTGGCATCTTTGTCTGTTAGTAATAACCTGGACTCAGAACTCGGACTGGGGATAGCCTGTCGCTTTCCGGGGACAGTGGAAACCCAGGGAACTGTCTGCTTGGGTTTGTAGGGGGTGGAGGCAGTGGGCACTTGAACCTTGCTTCTGAGGGTGCCTTCCTGGCTCTCCTCCCGCTTCAAACACCACCCGAACCCAGACATGAGCTTTAACTGGATCTGGAGTCCTGTCTGCTAGGAAAATGGCTCGGAGCCTCTTGGCTTTGAGAGCTTGTCCAGTTAAAATGCGAATCCACACAACTGGTCTTGAATTACAACAGAGGGAACACAGCCCAGCAACCAAAGAGCCAAATCAAAATTGGTCAAGTTCTTAATTTATACTTTAAACTTAAATTTATAAAACATTTATGGTGCAGCAGACCTCTCTTGTTTCGCCTGCCCACTGCTCCCCTCAGCAGTGTGCTTCAGTTGATCTGCCTATTATGTTCCCCATTCTGTCTCTGGTGAATCCTCTTACCCCTGCACCATCTGGCCTGTACCTCAGTTCTTCTTGTATGTATAATCCTCAAAAAAAACACAAAAACCCACTCAGTGAAAGCCATCAAGTAGACACTTTCCACAGTCGTTCTTAATAATCCACTCCATCTGCCTGCCCCTTAACTACTCTTGCACATGCTCTAGAAACTCTCTGCCTAACTCCTGGAAAGCTGAAATCCTGCTCAGACATCCTGTCTCTTCTCCTCTAAGAAAGAACAGCAGCCACTGATATATGGAGTCTTTGGTGTTGCTGGGAGGTGACCTAACATCCGAAGGCAAGTTCCTGGAGTCTTCCCATTGCACATAAATAATTTCAGAGGATCACCTCAAACAAGGCTGCTCTTTAATTATGATAGATTATGATGACGGACATAAACGAGACCACTCTGTAATTATACTGAACACAGACAAACCAAACATTGCCTGATCAAACACCTTTCACTTTGGCTAAAACAGTGACTTCTGTCCTTACCAATTAATTGCAGCTTTAGTTTCCATCTAGTCATTCCTCTTTCTAGATGAGCTTTATTAATATACTGAATCATCAAATTATTCTTGCTTCACGACAGCATCCAACACATAGAAAAGTTCTACTTCTTTAACTCTCTCAAAGTCATTAACACAAATTAAAATGCTTTTTAGCACCTTCTTCCCGCATGTCCTATAGTCCCCCCTGCAATGTGTTCCTTCTCACTGTAACAGGCAATAAATTCAAATATTCCATGACAAGTATGTTCCTGGTGGTCCTTCATTGGAGGGCATTGACATGTTATACCTCTTTATTGCAAAAACCCAAAGAGTCTTGGAGGGGAATGAAGAGGAACAAAGCAGGAGTCTCCTTTAGTGGTGGTAGTTGGGGATGGGACAGGTATGGAAGGATGAAGACATACAACATATTTATGTTTTGTTTTTCTACTGTACAAAGAGATGCCTGTGCCCCTCAGTATCTCAGTACTTTCCCAGGAATGGGGGAGTTCTTATAAAGACCCCCTGGGTGACCCAGCTTAGCCAGAGTGAGAGTCACGGACTTTGATATCCCAAGGAGCTGGTGGGCCTCCATCCTATGTGGTTTGACACTTGTAATCTGAACTCAGGTCACCACACCAAAGCAACTTTTCAACTCACAGGTCCCTCTAGGTCTTTGTCGTGATGTCTACTCTCTCTGTTGGATTAGGGTGATGTGATGTGACAGTGATTTGAATACAAAGACCATGTTCGGTGTCAGGACCTGTGTTAAGTACAATCTTGTTTTTCTTGAGAAGTAGATATCCTTCTAACCCCATTTTTTCAAATGAGAATACTGAGTCTCTCAGAAGATGAATAACTTGTCAAGTAGCTCATAAGCAGTAGAGGCAAAACTCGGTCCCATGATGTTTGGCTCCAGTGACTGTTTTCACAAGATTAGTGAAAGGAAGTTCAATTTCTTCACTGGCAGAAGGCAGCTCTCCCACCTTCCTGTGACTCTGCAGTCATTTTCCCCATAAAGCTTTACCCTCTGCAGAGCAGCAGTAGCTGCTCTCTGCCCACCTGTGACTATGCGACTGTCTTTCTCTTTCCCCTTTCCCTAATAAACCTGTCCTTTTGAAATATAAAAAATAGAGAATTAAAAACAGCAAAAGGAACCATAGGGTGTAGATGTCCATGCAGGACTTAGACTACAGCTTGAGCAGGACTAGAAGGTGAACAGGAAAGATGATCAGCAGCGTGACCTCAGATACCAGTACATAAAGCTGTACCATTCTTCTTAAAAACTGCAGTTATCTATTTTTTTTTAAAGATTTATTCATTTATGCATACAAGCACTGGGGTAAAGGCCAGAGGTGTAGGGGGTGAGAGGATTCACCACAGACAGATCAGGGAGCAGAACAGGCAGATCAATGGAAGTACACTGCTGAGGGGAGCAGCGGGCACAGCAGGAGAGGTCTGCTGCACCATGTGGGTCCCCTCCCTGGCCGGCAGCAGAGATCGAACTTGTGCTGCAGTGGCTGAGGTTTGCTTCGTAGTGCGTTGCTTAACCCACTGCGCCACCAGGGAGGCCCTGCAGTTATCTAGTACATGACCATAAGTAAACTGGATTATATAATCAATCTCTTTTGATAGACATTTATGTTATCCAGACTTTTGATACTGTTAATTTTGTAATGAATAATCTTATATTAATATATATTTGCTCACATTCTAAGAATATTTCTAGGATAAGTTCCTAAAAGATGAATTGAAAGCCGATCCTCCAGTGTCAACCATCTCAGGTGACACCATCTGAATCAAAGAACTTCCCAATTTAGTCCCACCTCCATTTTTCACACTCAAAATTACAAGCAAGATAATTATCAGTATGTAAGACACTAGGTTCTGGGGTAATGTGAAAGGTTAAAATAGTATCTCAGTTGGGGCCTCCCTGGTGGTGCAGTGGGTTAAGCAATGCACTGTGAAACAAACCGCAGTCACTGCAGCACGAGTTCGATACCTGTTGCCAGCCAGGGAGGGGACCCACATGGCGCAGCAGACCTCTCCTGCTGTGCCCGCTGCTCCCCTCGGCAGTGTACTTCAGTTGACCTGCCTATTCTGCTCGCACTCTCTGTGGTGAATCCTCTCACCCCCCCCACCCACCTCTGACCTGTACCCCAGTGCTTGTATGCATAAATAAATTAAAAAAATAAAATAAAATAAAATAAAATAGTATCTCAGTTTAAATTTTACATTTCCTTTTTGTAAAGGAAATTGCATATAATTTGTGCATGTAAAAGCCATTTTTACTCATTTCTGTAATCTGTCCATTTCCTTTGTGTTTTTCTATTGGATTATTGGTCAATTTGTTATTGATTTGTAAGATCTCTTTATATACAATGTAGTTAGTATTTTTTACTTCACGTGTGGCAAATATGTTCCCAAGTTTGTAGCTTCAGACTTTGTGGTAGCAGTGAATCTATAATTCACAGTTAAAGCAAAAGATTTATCTTTCTTTTAAATAGCAGCTACATAGCTGTATTATTTTAGAAATTGTCACGTACTGGTAAAGTACATTAAAGAGATTTACAGAAATCTTTCAACAAAATCATGTTGTCTATTTTTTAAAATTCAACAAAGCATGAATCATCACTTATACATAAGTAAATATTTATGTAAAAATCCCTTTGGGGTAAATTTATTTGCGCTGAATTCACCATCTTCCCAAAGACAAAGCTTTATAGAAAAGCAGTCACAAAGAGAAAATGCAAAAATTAAAAAAAATTAAAAAATGGCCTCTTTCCTATAGAAGCTCCTGATAGGCAAGGCTTCTAGGTAAGGCTGGTTGGGGACAGGTTGTCCCAGGGATTAGACCAAAGTTCCCTTTCAGATCACAAGTTCCTGGGAGGGAATGCTGGGCTGTCACATTCCTGCTGAGCATACATACATCACCTTTTCCCTACAGAAACTGGGTGATACTCTCTCCCCCTCCCTCCTCACCTACCTCCAGCTTCTATATGCTTTGGTCATAACGACTCAGCATTTCTCCTCTAGCTAAGCTCTGAGTCCCAAGCCAGGGACCATTCAGATGTTACCCACACACTTGTAGCCAGAAGAGGATAAATGAGATAGAAGGATACAAGCCTCACACCTCTTCTACCTACTCCAGTGGCTCTAGAACAGTTAAGTAGTGGGAACATGAACTTTTCTACTTTGCTCTTCTGGTCTTCTGGGGTCCAGGTAAAAAAATGTCCCCTAATAGGCCTCCCTGGTGGTGCAAGGAGTTAAGTCTTAGCATTATGAAGCTATCCTCAGCCATTGCAGCATGAGTTCAATCCCTGGCCAGGGAGCTAACCCACATGGTGCAGCAGACCTCTCCTCTCTTGCCTGCTGCTCCCCTGAGCAATTTATTTCAGTCAATTTGCCTGTTCTGCTCCCCACTCTATGTCTGGTGAATCCTCATACCCCCACACCTCTGGGCTACATCCCAGCTCTTGTAAGGATTAATAAATAATTTTTTAAAAAAAGTCCCTAAGCTTCATTATGATTCTCAAGAATGGAAAATAACTCAGATTTTGAACTAGACTGACCCCACTGAAAAAGTATTCTTTGCCTAGAGAGGGGAACAACAGGCTGAAGTCCAGGAATGTGTAGATTGCCCCTTCTGGGATCACGCCCTATTAAAAGGATGGGATAGTTTCCAAAAGTCCCTCTTCTATTTTTTTTTAATAATATTCTGCCAATCTCTCTCTTTTTAAATAAGATTTATTTATTCATATAAGAACTGGGGTACAGGCCAGAAGTGCAGGGGATGAGAGGATCCACCAGAGACAGAATGGGGAGCAGAACAGGCAGACTGACTGAAATACGCTACTGAGGGGAGCAGCGGGAGAGGCAGGAGAGGTCTGCCGCACCACGTGGGTTGCCATTCTGGGTCGCCTCAGTGGCTGCGTTTTACTTCATAGTGTGTTTCTTAACCCACTGCGCCAGCAGGGGAGGGCCCAAAAGTCCTTCTTCTAAAACTGCCCTTTTCTTTGAGCTGCACCTTTCAGGTCTCTGCACGTCAAAGAGTCATCTGGTAAACAAGAGTCCAATTCTAGAGCTCCAGGTCCAAGACTACATACAGAAGGTGTGTGCTGGACTTGGTGCACAACTAGGTCACAGCATGCCAAATGCCTATGAGTTGAATTTTGACTATAAGCCACATTCTAAACATTCACCTAGAAAATCTTGCCAACTTTAACTGATCTGGCAAGTTCACATGGAAGAAACTGTTCTAAAACCTATGGTTGTGTATGTCTGGCATGAGTTTTTAGGACCTTGCCATGGGTAAATATGCTCTTTCACACACACACACATATGCACACACACACACAGTTGATTGGCAGCTCTATGTAATTCAAGCATTAAGTTTTAAAAAAATGGTAGAAAGTTACTTTTGACTTTCTTAGCAAATTACCTATTTTGTGAGAGCAACTAACAGCAATTGCCTAGAAGGGGCAGAGATGGTTTCACAAATGGTCTCGCTGGTCAGCCAGTGGTTTCCCACCAAGGAAAAAGTGCCCTTTTCCCAAGTCAGCATATCCCAGCATCACAAGAAAAGCAGAGGAGTGAGAACTAGCATGTGAGTCCCAAGTCTGGCAGACATAATTGTGAATGCCAGTAGCTGTATGATCCTGGAGCTATCCCAACATTTCTGAGCCTCCATTTTCTTATCAGATAAAGATTAAGTGAAACTTGCACACATAATTCACGGACAGGCTTACAGAAGGCCAGCAATAAATAGTATTGGTTATTATTCCTCACTTGAGCTTCTGTGGGGAATACAGTCTTAACCAAATCCCAGTCCCGATTTTCTCTCTACAAATTATCTAAAGTGGGGCCTCCCTGGTGGCGCAGTGGGTTAAGCAATGCACTATGAAGCAAACCGCAGCCACTGAAGCACAAGTTCGATCCCTGCTGCCGGCCAGGCGGGGGACCCACATGGCGCAGCAGCCCTCTCCTGCTGTGCCCACTGCTCCCCTCAGCAGTGTACTTCTGTTGATCTGCCTGTTCTGCTCCCTGCTCTCTGTGGTGAATCCTCTCACCCCACCCCCCACACCTCTGGCCTGTACCCCAGTGCTTGTATGCATAAATAAATAAATCTTTAAAAAAAATTATCTAAAGTGTTGCAGTTGATTATTTCCTTCCTAAACTTTGCTCAAACAGGGCTGCCATGACATCTAGACACTTTTTTCTTGGGGGGAATTTGAGTGAGTCAGGCAGAGCTCAAAACTAAGTTTCTGAAATAGAGTCAACATACCTCTAATCCTGGGGTAACAGTTTAAAGAAAATCTAGCCACATTTGGGTGTTCTAATGTTCTTTTTCCCCCTGGAGCAAACACCAGGCCAGAGGGAAGAGAGGTCTCCCATAGCTGCCTGGAAGGGGAGTGCACGCAGAACCTGCCCTTTGATGTAGATGGAAACCATTGAAGAAGTCTGGTACTAGCAACTCAAAAGTAGCTCAGGAAACTCAGGAAACAGGATAAACCAGCACAGGAGAAACTCAAGGCAGGCAAGTTCCTTGTTCAAAGTCATAAACATCTGTTTTAAGAATGAAAACAAGATTTCCCTTGACAAACATAAAATCAAAGGCAAGAAAATGTGGAGATTGGATTGACCTGGATTCTAGCTGTTTCTTTGTTTTTTGTCTTTACGCCAGTGGAGGTCAAAAGACTAAGCAGCTGTCAGGGCAAGGTGATCAGTCAGGCTCACCTGCATAGGCTCCCATCCCATAACTGCTCCCTAAGGAGCGCTGGAAGGTTTTGTTTATTTTTTTGTCTCCCCTCCCCTGGGCAGCAATCACTCCTGACAAGGACCCATCATGATGCTAAATTACTCAATCCCTGAGCCAAATAATATCTCTTTCCTGAATAAAACCTTCTTTGCTACCCATAGGCAGAGTTCCTTATTTCCAGCTCCACCTACAAACTATGTTTGTAGGATAGGTGGTCATTTACTTGTCTGGGAGCCCCTGAAGGAAAAGACTATGCCTGGCAATACTAAAGTCAGAACTACATTCAGTGTTTGTTGAATGAATGCATGCGGGAGACCTGATCCCAGATGAACAGCTGTGTCATCCCTCTATTCTGTGATTTCACAGTGGTAGCAACATCCCAAGGACACATGCATGTGATTATCATGTACATATATGTGTGTGCACACACCTTGGGGGAGGTGTGAGGAAGAGTCCATACAATGGCATTCTAAGTACCACATAACATCCTGTGGAACTGACTATATAAAAGGAATCACTTGATGAGCTAGCAATTATTGGGGTCTGTGTACCAAGCACTAATCACCAAAGCTTAAGGTAAAAGGCAGAGGACTCATATTCTAGGAGCCAGGAGCCAGAATGGAAATCATTTGCATCCTCCCTTCTATTCAGAACAGATGCTGGTGAGCCCTCTCTTTCCTGGAGCCAGTCAGGGAGGACCAGATAACTCTTTATCAGCCCCTCATTGGAAATAGGATTTAAAGCAACACTGGATCCAGGCTGGGCATTTCCTTCAGGTCTCTACAATTCCTGTTTCACTTTCTCCTTTTGGTGTCTTTAAAAGAAGATGTGACTTACCATGTGACTTACTAGAAGGGGTTGCTTTCTTTTCAGAGTAGATTCCCTCAGTTACTCACTAGAGCTGCTGCTATGGATGGATGCAAGGATTTCCAAGAGGGTTCATTCGGGTTTCCAAATCCTCTACATTGGTCCTTGTAATTAGATTAACAATCTGTTAGTGGTGGTAGTAGAGCCTAGTTCACAGAGAACTTGTAAACAAGGGTTCTTTTCAAAAACTATGACTACTCGAAAAAGACTAAAACAAAGCCAACCTGCATACCTTTGATCTTTCTGTGATGATGAATGCTTTACCCACGTTAGATTTACCTTGTAAGTTTGACTGGTTTACAACTCAACAGTAAAAAGATAATCCATTTTTTCAAATGAGCAAAGGACTTGAATAGCCCTTTTATTCAAGAAGATACACAAATGGCCAACACTATATATAAATTCGCCAATAACCACATGAAAATATGCTTGACATCAAATGTAAATCAAACCACAATATCACTTCATACCCACTTGAATAGTTATGATAAGAAAAGACATTGTGTGTTGCCAGAGATGTAGAGAAACTGGTACCCTCATGCACATCTGGAAAAGAAACTGACTGCTTTGAAAACACGCTGCAGCTCCAACAATTAAGAGGAGTTACCAGGGGCCTCCCTGGTTACCAGGGGGTGTTACCAGGGGCCTGTTGTGTCGTTAAGACGACACAATACTGTGAAGTTATTGCAGTCACTGCGGCACCATCCTTGGCAGGGAGGGGACCCGCATGGCGCAGACCTCTCCTGCCTTGCCCGCTGCTCCCCTCAGCAGTGTATTCAGACAATATGCCTCTCATTCTGTTCCACACTCTGGTAAATCCTCTCATCCCCATACCTCTGGCCTGCACCCCAGTTCTCATAGGCATAAATAAATCTTTTAAAAAAATAAGTAAAAGGAGTTTCCACATGACCTAGCAATGCAACTCGTAGGTATATAACACAGTAGAGCAGCTTTATTCACAAGAACCAAAAAGTGGAAACCCGAATGGCCATCAATAAATGAAAGGAGAGGGCCTCCCTGGTGGCGCAGCGGGTTAAGCAACACACTATGAAGCAAACCCCGGCCACTGCAGCACGAGTTCGATCCTTGCCGCCAGCCAGGGAGGGGACCCACATGGCACAGCAGACCTCTCCTGCCTCGCCCGCTGCTGCCCTCAGCAGTGTGTTTCAGTCAGTCTGCCTGTTCTGCTCCCCACTCTGTCTGGTGAATGCTCTCACCGCCCTGGACTCTGGCCTGTACCCCAGTGCTTGTATGCATAAATAAATAAATCTTTTAAAAAAAAACTAAATAAAGGATAAACCAAAAATTGCATATCCACACTGTGGAATATTATTCATCCATAAAATGACATTAAGATGAAATTAAGCACTGATACATGCTACTACACAGATGAATCTTAAAAACATTATACTAAGTAGAAGAACCAGACAAAAAGACTACATGTCTCATTCTATTTATAGGAATTTGCCAGAACAGTCAAATCTGTGGAGAGAGAAAGCAGATTAGTGGTTGCTAGGAGAGGGGAGAGGGAGTGAGTATTAATTGGTATGAAGTTTCTTTTTGCAATGATGGAAATTTTCTGAAATTAGTGTGATAGCTACACAACCTTGTGAATATACTAAAAGTCACTTTAAAATGGAGAAAAAGGGATGTAAATTTCTCTATATATGTGTGTATGGGCAGATCCATTTGTTGTGGATATACCAATTACCAGTTGTTGTGGATAGTGCCCTATTCTTGCTCAAGATCATATACTTCATGTTCAGAGCAAGAGATGCCACCAGTGGATCTTATATTTGAAATGTCTCTCTTTAAACACAAAAATTGGACATATTCTTGCACTGATTCATTTACTAGTTCAGGGCATCATCTGCCCACAGACCTAAAAGCATATTGCACATTTTAAGAGGTATAAGCCCATACTCCTAATTCATACATAAATTATGAATATTATCTAAATGAAAAATGGTTTTTTTAAAGATTTATTTATTTATGCATACAAGAGCTGGGGTACAGGCTGGAGTCGCGGGAGGTGAGAGGATTCACCAGACAGAGCGGTGAGCAGAACAGGCAGACTGACTGAAACACACTGCCGAGGGCAGCAGCGGGCGAGGCAGGAGAGGTCTGCTGTGCCATGTGGGTCCCCTCCCTGGCTGGCGGCAGGGATCGAACTCGTGCTGCAGTGGTTGCAGTTTGCTTCATAGCATGTTGCCTAACCCGCTGCGCCACCAGGGAGGCCCATCTAAATGAAAAATATGAAAACATAAAAATAAATGCATCTTGCAAGCCAGGTGATCTCAGGCTTATCTTTGGGCCACAATAAGCCAAAATTATACATGACTTTAAAAAGTTACCATTGAGGGTGAATAGAAGTCTACTACTTATTAAAAAAAAGTTTTCAGTGGTAATACAAAAGTAGTCTGTTCAAAAGTATACAGTGCATGGCCTCCCTGGTGGTGCAGCAGCGTGAGTACTGCACTGTGAAGCACAGCAGCATGAATTGGATCCCCAGCCAGGGAGGGGACCCACATGGCACAGCAGACCTCTCCTGCCTCGCCCGCTGCTCCCCTCAGCAGTGTGTTTCAGTCTATCTGCCCCCACTCTGTCTATTGCTCCCCACTCTGTCTCTGGTGATCCTTTCACCAACTCTGGCCTATACCCCAGCTCTTGTAAACATAAATAAATAATCTTTTTTAAAAAAGTATACAGTGCAATTTGTTAATCAAATTTGATCCTCCTTAAAGAAATCATGAGAATACTTAAATGATTTTCAGGACATATCACGTTGTCATATCCCAATCCTGACACCACAAATGTATCTACAAAATACTTCGTGTCTTCTTATGTCTATTTTCATGACAGGAAAAGAACTCTGGCACAATGTGGTCCAGCGTGTTATTTCTCCCTAAGTTCCAGCAACTTTCTTCCAAAGTTCCCTTTGAATGGGATGGGCAGATATTGCCACAGGCCTGAAAATTGCACCTCAAAGTACTCACAGAAAATTAAATCAGGGCCTCCCTGGTGGCGCAGTGGGTTAAGCAGCGCTCTATGAAGCAGACCACAGCCACTGCAACACGAGTTCAATCCCTGATGCCGGCCAGGGAGGGGACCCACATGGCACAGCAGACTTCTCTTGCTTGGCCCGCTGCTCCCCTCAGCAGTGTATTTCAGTGGATATGCCTGTTCTGCTCCCTGCTCTGTCTCTGGTGAATCCTCTCACCTCCTGCACCTCTTGCCTACACACCTGTTTTTGTGTGCATAAGTAAAATCTTAAATAAACAAATACACAGGGCCTCCCTGGTAGCGCAGTCGGTTAAGCAACGCACTATGAAGCAAACCGCAGCCACTGCAGCACAAGTTCGATCCCTGCTGCCGGCCAGGGGGGGGACCCACATGGCATGGCAGACCTCTCCTGCTGTGCCCGCTGCTCCCCTCAGCAGTGTACTTCTGTTGATCTGCCTGTTCTGCTTCCTGCTCTCTGTGGTGAATCCTCTCACCCAACCCCCACACCTCTGGCCTGTACCCTAGCTCTTGTATTCATAAATAAATAAATCTTTTAAAAAATAATAAATAAATACAAATACACATACACATAAATGGGTATGCTTAGGGAGTAATATCCAGGTGGAGCTTAGAAGAGACTATTGTCAGAAGAAACTGTTGTACTATCCAACAGAAATATGCAAATAATATACCCAAGTAAGTCAAATATATTAAAGTATGATCACTTCACCATGTAATCAAGGTAACAAATTAAGATACCTGGCAATCTTTGTTTCATACTACATCTTTGAGCACTAGTGTATAATTTTACATTCATAGCTCATCTCAGTTGTGACTAGCCACTTTTAAAAATCTCAACCACATGTAACAGATGCGACTATATTGGACAATATTCCAGTTATAGCAATAATGATAATGCACTTTGTCAAAATCTATTTGCTAGACATTGTTCTAAGTTTTTCACATGTATTAACTCATTTAATCCTCACAACAACCCTACGAAATAAGTGCCATTATTTGCCCCATTTCATAGAGGATACTAGGTTCCAGAGACGTTAACTCACTTTCCCAAACTTACAGCCAGGGTGGTCCTAGAATTCATACTTTTACTTACTTTATTATTTCCTGGAGTGATCTTCTCTCTGGTTTCTCTTTAGTATCATCGTGATGGGTGGTTAATAAACCAATCACTGTGCTACTGGGTGTAACTTTTACTTCATTTGCATGCAGTTTTGTTGGAAAAGGATCGATCTGGTTAAGATCGAGCATTTCTTGGAATCCAAGGGTCCGTGGTGCCATGTGTGGCATCAACTCAGTAAATCTCCAAGATTTCTCAATCTTCACAACTGACTTGAGCCCTTTACAAATATTTCACACACTAGCAATGACTGAGGGCATGACCACAATGAAAAGTTTTTTCCTGATCACTTTCTTCTCTAATCATGCAATGATTTTCAAAGCTCTTAACAGAAAAAATTCCTGGCATATGATGCAACAGAAGAGAGGTGTGTTAACCCTCCCTTTTGACTTTAATAAGTAGTAAACCTGTTTTTCTCAGACCTAGAGGTAGAACTCAATTTTCCTGCAGTTAGGCAAATTTCAGATTACATTTTAAAAATTGTCTAAAGGCGGGATCATTTCAGCCTGCTTATGTAGTGTATTCCTGCATAAAATGTTAGGGTAAATGCTCACTGGTGGAATTTTGGGCAATAAAGGCTCCATTTCTGGTAGGTGATGTATTTTTCCTGGAGCTGAAACATCAAACTCTGTTCTTAACCACACACAACTCCAGGCGTTCAATAAATATTTATTCAGTGAGCTAATTATTTCTGAGAAAGCCAAAACGACATCCAGGCACAGGCTGTGAACTTGTAACACTGCCTGCATTCCAACAAGGACAGCCATCTGCATCAGAGACTCTGCAAACAACTGTAAACCATTCACACAGTTCTTATCTCCCACAGTAAGATGCCCAAAATGTAGGGGTGACCTTTATCTACATATATCTAACTACTCAATTCTTCAATACAAATTGCAGTATGTGGGTAAGGCAGAATGAAGAAATACTCTGTCAGGCCATCTAGCAAAACATGTTCTTTAAACAGATGCTGGAGTAATGGTCTTACTAACAACTGAAGGCCCTTTCGAAATATTGACTAGTGAAAGACAATTGCATGAGGAAGTAATTAATTACACAGAGTCTTCTTGACCTCTCGATTCTGATAAAGGATTTAGTGTCTAAATCTCCTGGTTGTGTTGCTCTATCCTTTGAGAGAATAGCTAGTGGATGATACAACATAGTTTTCTATTGCATCAACTCATTCATCCAATCTAAACTTAAAACCCTTGGGTACTGACATACTCTAAAAAATATTATGTTTTAATTTCTTATCACCTCATAAGTTACAATGCATCCAAAACTTTAAGTTAAAATTGACACTTAAAATTTTTATATAAACAGGGCTCCCTTGCCCCTCTCTGGCCTGGTTCCACTGGCCTGGGAGTCTCACTTTATTTCTGTTCCTTTCCTTCTCAATAAACTTTTTCTTAAAAAAATTTTTTTTATATAAACAAAGTTCTTCAATTTTTATATAAAATTTTATCACTATTAACACTTTATATAACTAAGAATATTATGTCCTTTACCCCATGAAAAACAATTTATTGTAAACTGTCTAAAACTGAGCTCTAAACCAGTGGCTGCTGCCTCTGAAGCTGATTAGTAAAACACAAAGTACTCAACATAACACAGGAGCTGATCTAAACTGATAAAGAGCAGGAAACTCAGAGCTAAAGGTAAAACCAGCTCCTGACATGCTTCCTTGTTCCCGACCATACTAAGGCACTCTTCACATTAGGTAACTGCATATCTCATCTGGACTAAATACCAAAGTTGAAAGCATCTATTTAAGGGAGATGTAGTCTCATCCTTGAATTTCCAGATTTAAATCGCTGTTGTCCTTTCTCATTTATTCTCTAAACTGGCAGCTTTTAAAGAGTAACCGAGGGCCTCCCTGGTGGCACAGTGGGTTAAGCAGCGCACTATGAAGCAAATCGCAGCCACTGCAGCATGAGTTCAATCCCTGCTGCCGGCCAAGGAGGGGACCCACATGGTGCAGCAGACCTCTCCTGCTGTGCCCGCTGCTCCTCTCAGCAGTGTGCTTCAGTTGGTCTGCCTGTTCTGCTCCCCACTGTGTCTTCGGTGGATCCTCTCACCCCCCGCACTTCTGGCCTATATACCCTAGTTCTTGTATGCATAAATAAATCTTTTTAAAAAATCCCTTCACATTTCAGACTACATTCCATATTCAACCACTGAATGAGGCCATGGAAGAAAAACTTACAAACAACAAAATGAATTCCCTTATTTAAAAAAAAAAAAAAAACCCATCAGCTAGGGTTAACTGGATATTCTTTAAGTTGGTAAATACTTCATGTGGTCCATTTGAAAATAAAGAACATTTATCTTCAAATAAGCTCTGTACACTACTACCATCACTTGTGCCCTTTTCATTCCAGATATTTTTTTAACTCCTAAGAATGAAAGGTGTAACATCTTTGAAAAGCCATTTATCTCTGATTTAATCGTATCAGCCTCATTTACAGAAGAATGACTCCTTCAAGTTACACAACAAAATGGCAAGGTTATTTTGAATCTGGGCCATCCAAAATTTTCCTTTGATTTCAGTCTCGTTTCTGGAAAATGTTTGAATGATAAAAATCATGGCCAGATGATATGACTGACATTTACGTCAGTATGTGTGGCTCTGTAATGTTTATAGAAGATAGTACCAGGAAACAATTCCATATACAATAGCACCAGAAAGAAATCTTGGATAAAATTTTGACATTAAAAAGTATAAAGGGCTCCCTGGTGGTGTAGCGTGTTGAGTGCAGCACTGTGAAGCATCCACAGCCACAGCAGCACAAGTTCAATCCCTGGCCAGGGAGGGGACCCACATGGCACAGCAGACCTCTCCTGCCTCTCGTCCACTGCTCCCGTCAGCAGTGTTTCAGTAGATCTGCCTGTTCTGATCTCCACTCTGTCTCTGGTGAGTCCTCTCACCTTCTACGACTCTGGCCTATACCCCAGTTCTTGTATGTATAAATAAAATAAATCTTAAAAAAAAAGTATAAAACAAACTAAAAATTACACAACATTGTTAAAAGAAAGATTTTTCTTAAAGATATATTTATGTATACAAGAATTGGGGTGTAGGCTAGAGTTATGGGCGTGAGAGGATTCACCAGAGACAGAGTGGTGAGCAGAACAGGTGGACTGACTGAAATACACTGCTGAGGGGATCAGCCTCCTGTGCCATATGGGTCCCTTTCCTGACTGGGCATGGAACTCATGCTGCAGTGGCTGCAGATGCTTCATAGTGCAGTGCTTAACCCCTTGCACCTCCAGGGAGGCCACAGAAATGAAAGATTTGAATAAAAACACCCCATGTTCATGGGTTGCAAGAATTAACATTGTTAAAATAGCAGTACTCCCCACGCTGATTTTCAGATTCAACGCAATCCCTGTGAAAAATCCCAGCCGATTTTTTTGCAAAAATTAACAAGCTGGGGCTTCCCTGGTGGCACAAGGTGTTAAGCAACGCACTGTGAAGCATCCGCAGCCACTGCAGCATGAGTTTGATCCCTGGCCAGGGAGGTGACCCACATGGCATGGCAGACCTCTCCTGCATCACCTGGTGCTCCCTTCAGCATTGTACTTCAGCCAACCTGCCTGTTGTTCCCCACTCTGTCTCTGGTGAATCATCTCACCCCAAACCTTTCATCTTTACCTCATGCATAAATAAATAAATCTTTAAAAAAATTAACAAGCTGATTCTAAAATTCATATGGAATTATAAAGACCTAAAATAGCTAGTAATGCTGAAAAAGAAAAGGAAAAATAAAATATCTGATTTCAGGGGGCCTCCCCTGGTGGCGCAGTGGGTTAAGCAACGCACTATGAGGCAGACCGCAGCCACTGCAGCACGAGTTCGATCCCTGCTGCCGGCCAGGGGGGGG
>JAGFMF010012090.1:276590-288544 GCA_019455555.1 Galemys pyrenaicus | reverse complement strand
CAGCTCTCTGTGGTGAATCCTCTCACCACCCCCCCCCCCCCGACACATCTGGTCTGTGCCCCAGTGCTTGTATGCATAAATAAATAAATCTTTAAAAAAAAAAAAAAGAAACAAAGCAGAAGAGTGGCTGCCAGGGGCTGGGAAGAAGGGAGAATGGATATAGAATTTTAGTTTAGGATCAGATTTTCTGGAGGTGTGTGGTGGTGATGGCTACACAATAATATAAGTGTACTTAATACCACTAAATCAAACACTTCAGCATGGTTGGGAGAGCAAATTTTGTTAAGTCTATTTTACAAGACAAAAAGTGGAAAGATAGCCCACAGCACAGAAGAAAATATTTAAAAGTCATCCAATAAGGGACTTGTATCTAGAATGTATAAGGAACTCTTACACCACCATAAAAATATACCCAGTTAGAAAAGGACAAGGTAATCTGAACATTTTTTCAAAGAAGATATACCAATAGCTAATAAGTATATGGAGAGATGCTTAGCAGCATAGTCATCGGAGGCATGCAAATCAAACCACAATGAGATGCCACTGAACTTTCGATCAGGAAGGCCATAATCAAGAAGTCAGTTAAGTGCTGAAGATTGAGAAACCCTCATGTACTGTTGGTTCATTTTAACAGTCCCTAAAAAATTCCAAGTTAGCATGACCCAAAATTCTACAAGTTTATAGCAAAGAGAAACAAACATGTTCATAAAAACTTATACATAAAAACACATATGAAGATTTATATTAGCATTATGTATAATAATGGGTTATTAGTTGGTCATAAAAAAGAACTGATACATGGCTACCACACAGGTGAACCCCGAAAATTAAGTGAAAGAGGCCAGTCACAAAAAAAAACCACACACACACACAACAAGGGGCCTCCCTGGCAGCCTAGGGGTTAAGTCTCAGCAGTATCACCTCAAAGGATCCCCAGCCATGGAGTTAACCCACATGACACAGCAGACCTCTCCTGTCTCAACCACTGCTCTCCTCAGCAGTGTATTTCAGTAGATCTGCCTGCTCTGCTCCCCACTCTGTCTCTGGTGAATCCTTTTACCCCACAGCCCCAGACCTCTTCCTACACCCCAGTTCTTCCATTATATAAGTCTTTAACACGTATTATATGATTCCATTCATATCAGAGTCCAGACTAGGGAAATCTTTAGAAAGACATTTGCTGCTTAGAGCTGGGAAGGATGTAAGAGGGGGTAATATACTAAAAAATATTGACTTGTACATTTTAAATGGGTAAATGATATGTAAACTCCATCAAATAAAGCTGGTTAAACAAAAGGTCATTTACAACAATGAAAAGTACTTTTTGCGTCTAGTAGTTAGTTTTTGTAGATTTGAGTTTTAATGGCTCTGAAACAGGAAATCACTGCATCCTTCCTAATTCTGTGCCCCTGGGGCTCTCCCAAGGTAGATTTATTGACAACTCACATAAAAGTCCTTAGATCCAAACAAGGCCCCCTCTGTAACATAACCTAGTCACTGGCAGTTTATTTCAGCCAGAGCAGTCTTAAATCCACTAGAAAATCTGTGGGGTGTTGTGATGAGAGCTAAGAGAAATTGGCACAAATAAAAGAAAAACAAAGGGGCAAAAATGCTCCTTGATTTCCTTCTACAGGGTCAGAGGTTTTAAATATATAAAGAAAATACATTTTAAAATCTTGAACATTGTATTTTCTTAGAAAAATCTGCAAGGCAATCTCCTGTAAATAAATGAGGCCAATGTTACATTGCTTTATGTGAGTCAACTGTTTTATACTAGCCCTTACACACAGAAATAGGTTACATTGCATACTTTCAAATCCTAATGAATCTTCATCAGGATTAAGGTAGAGAAGGCCGCCTTTCTTTTACTCTAAAAAAATTGTTCAGCCTAGACTAGTTTTCAGACACTACCTCTCCCTCCTAAATGCCTGTTAAAAGCAATATTTAATAAAACACACACTTCCATACACAGAACTGCCACTGTCAAGAATTTATTCATCCATTAAGTAACACAACAGCACTATTTACCTGTGCCATCTGAGGCTTGTTATTTTCCCCCCCTCACATCAAAAAGAAGACTCCCATGTAAAGGAAAAAAAAAAAACCAAAAACAAACACCTCACTCAGGGAAAAAAGTTAAAGCTCTCCAAAACAATCACATTTCATTTGGAAATAAAAAAAGCCAACAGCCCCCCTTTACAGTGACAAAGGCCACAGAGGCACTCATCTACAATACATGCCGCATTATTTTAGAGATTTGACATGATACTTTCTCTTGAAGGCACAGATAGGCACATAGCATTCACTTCGCCAGAGAGGTTCAAGGTCAGTTTAGTGGACCCTCTGTTAACGACAGGTGCATTTAGTGGCTATCATATCCTCATATTCTTTATACGCTATTGAGCCGTCGGGCTCAATGGTCAAAACACTCAATGGGTTGTACTTGGCAGGTACACAGGATGGTTTTGGCACTGAAGAATCGAGCTTTTCATAGATGATATTCTGCACCATGGTGTGAACTGGAGAACCATACCGATGCCCAACTGCCCTGGGACAGTCCCCTTTACAGTACCGAGGGTTATACCTATGTGGGGCCACAATCCAGTTGTCCCACTTCAGCTGACTAAAGCTCAGTCTGAAGTCATGCAGCTCACACTCATTTTGAGGAAAGAGAAACTGTTTGAAGTAGTCACTCAAATTGAAAGAAGCTGGAACCAGAGGCTTTTTCAAGTCAGAGCTGCCAGTTTCCCAATCTCTACGGTGACGGGAAGATCTTACACCCCCAGAGGCCTCTTCTTCCCTGGAATAGGCAGACAGAACTCTTTTCTGGTGAGGACATTGTGAGGGTCTCCTTTTATAATGGAGGGAATACCACCTGTGGTAGGCCTGGGCACTTGTGTCATTCAGATATAAAAGCAGGGAGGGGGGTGTAGGAAGAGTCAAGTTAAACGGATGGTCCTGTGCAGAAGGCTGCTGAAGCTGGTCCTTCACGCAGGTAAAATCTACAGACATGTGAATACTTCTCTTGTTGGAGGCCACTAATGGCTGAAGAAGAGCGGTCACGTCAACCTCAACCCACTTGTGTTTCTTTCTAAATTCAAACTGTGAATTAAAAGTAAATGAGTATGGAGCTCTGGGGAGAGTCCTGTTAGAAAATCCTGACTCTTTTATCACCAAGTTGCACAAACATTTAAGAGTAGAGGGGAAAGACACTGTGTTGTTTAAGGTGTATAGCAAGACTGACTTGAGCAAGTGTTCAACAGCAGTGACTCGATCCAGGCTAAACAGCAGGTCCATTGACGGAAGGGCCCCTGAGGAGAAAAACAATCTACTGGTAGTGCATGAACACAAATTAAACATAATAGGATGTCAAGGAATTAGTACTTCGTAATATGCTTTCTCCCTTCTCCCTCCCACCCTCTTCCTCGAACCATAAAAAAGGAAGTAGGACAGTTATGAAGAAAATGAAGGTAATTGGTACCATAACTAATTCCCAGCAAGTACAACTGGTATTTTATCACCATAAAGTCAAAACAGTTTTGGTGGTAAATTAAAGCAACACAGAATCATTACAATTTAACATTCTAGAATGAGCCAAACACAGAGGGAATAAGGAAAGCAATAGTTTTCTCTTGGATAGTCTCTCAAAGGAATACTATAATAAAAGATACTTAACATTCTTGTTAAGACAACAGCCTAAGGCTAATGGACAGTCAATAAAGAAAACTTAATTGAGTTAATTTGGAGCACTTGAGACTGACAACAAATGGAGACTGAAAAACCACAACAATAAAATAGGACATCAAGAAAGGAAGGTTTTAAATAGCTACGACAGACCTGTTCTATTAGAATGGTTTTAAGTCACAAACTCATAAATATATTTTTTAAAGTACTTTCACACAATACTGAGCTTTTCAAATTATTGACTAACACTTTGTTCTTGTGAGGACCTACTGTTCCAAATGGAAATGTTAAGCCTTCCTCTCACAGAAAGCAACCACCAGAGAAAAACATCCTGTTTAACAAATCATACCAACAGCTAGGAGATATTGTAGGCACACTTCCAGCTCAGCATTAGTAGGTTGGGAAAAACATGAACTGGAAGTCAAAATCCAGACTGGATTTTATAACCTTGGGCAAATGATGAATTCAGCAGTCCCTTTCTCCTCAGTCTTTGGAGCCGCCGAATCTCTCCTAGTTTGAAAGTTCTATCATTTTAGCCCATCTAAACCCACAACAGCAATAGGAAAAAACAGTAAAATTAAGTACCAGATTTGTTTGAATGTGGACACTGAGCAACACCAAGTAAATGCAATTTAAAAAGTGAGGCTCGCTCCTTTCTGTAACTGAAATGCAGAACGCTCCATATCTTCCCGCCACCCCATTAAGCAATCTACTCCTACACACCTGTCACCTGGTCCCCAGAATCTTGCTTGTGCTGAGCACAGGGGGTGAAGAGCCGAACAGTGTTGTAGAGGTGACTTCTGTTGGATTTGGGAATCCCCTCCTTGGTAGCATATGCCTTATAGAGTCTCTTCATGTAGCGCAAAGCTCTGGAGTCAGGCTGGAGCCTAGGGGCCCCACCTTGCCCATCATACAGAACCTTGAAGAGAGGGGAAAGGAGGCCAGATCCGCCTCTTCCATCTAGAGGCTGTAGCAAGGACCAAGGTTCGGCCCCAGATTCCAACTCAGAACTACTTGTAAGATGAGCATCTCCCCTAGAAGCCTGGGAACCAAGGCTAATGGGAAAACAAAGCCAGGCAAAGCAGTAAAACCAAAGGAAGAATTTGCTGGGCGATGCCATGGCTTGAAAGAACTAGCAAGGAACACATTTCCCCATAGCAGTCTTCTTCCTAAAAGCCAGGAAGAGCCCCGTTTGACCTCTTAAATAAAATTCAGGTGTGGGTGGAATAGGGCCACTTCTGTAATCAGACCTCAAGGATACCTAGCTGAACTTTTTATCAGTTGTGTATCACACAACTGACAACACCCTCTTTACCCAATTTGTCTTCATTAGATACAGACTCATTTGGTTATTTAGCTTTCCTCACTTCCCTTTCTTGGAATTTATTTTAAACCTTTGAAATGGACAAGCTATATAGGTGATCAGCGAAGAGAAATCAAGTTATGATCTTCACTAACAACCACCCATTCTTTGAGAGAGGATTCTTAAACTGTTCTGTAGGTGCCTGCTGAAACTTCCAAGGCTAGCAGAAAAGCTAATTATTAATGATGATGCACAAATCTGTTGTATGCAATTTACTGTATTAGGCTTTCTCTTCCTGATTTCAACCTCACCAGCTCTCCCACTTTCAGGTGCTTAGAATAATTATTTCTGCATGCTAATTTGGAGGGTGAGAGAAAGTCACAATTGGCATTGAGATTGCAGAGAGCAGAGAACTGTTAGGTTGCCAGGTAGATTATGTACTTGGAACTGCAATATGCTCTTAAAAAGAACACTACCTTTAACCTTACTCATTTTAAAATACATTTTTAAAAAAAGATGTATTTATGCCTACAAGCACTGGGATACACAGTCCAGAGTTGTGGGGGGTGGTAGGAGTGAGAGGATTCACCAGAGATAGAGTGGGGAGCAGAACGGGCAGAGTAATTGAAATATATTGCTGAAGGGAGCAGTGGGCAAGGCAAGCGAGGTGTGCTGTGCCATGTGGGTCCCCTCCCTGGCAGTGACAGGGATCCCACTCCCGCTATAGTGGGTGTGGTTTGCTTCACAGTGCGTTGCTTAACCCACTGTGCCACCAGGGAGGCCCCCTAAAATACATCTTGATGTCTTTGCTTTGCACATTCATTTATATAGATTCTTAGGTGAAAGTTTTTGAGATGTTGGTGGGGACTAGAAAATGGGAATTTTTTCAAATTAATCACACATCTAGCGGTAGAACTCACTAGGGTGTTTTTGTTCTTAACTGTTTTAAGACTTTATGTTCTTGCTTTGCACTGAGACTAGGCTAGAGGTTATGCTTTAGAAAAATGAGACAAAGTAGCACCGTGAAAAGCTGAAATGAGGGGACATGTAGTGCCATCATCCCTAAGGACACTATTTGCTGGAAGGAAGTCAACCTACACAAGACATAGAACCAGTTTGTGCAGTACCTCGGTTGAGAAAACTGGGGTATGTTTGCAAGATTTGCAAGGCTTGCCCGCCAAGCTTTACTTGCCTATGACTAGGAAGCAGAGTTATAAACAAACACATCCAAATGATGATTGACAGTGTACTCCCAAATTACATGCAGTCAGCAACGCCAAGAGCAGAACACTTTTACACATTCTGCATCGGGTAGAACCACTACCCAGCGGCAGAGGACAGCAGTAACCTCAAGTAGAAAGCACTTTCCAAAAACTCGGTAACAACCCAGAAGTCACGCCCCTCGCCTCAGAAGCCGAAAGGAGAATCGTGGGCATCTTGGCCACCCCCATCCCAGGTCAAACCATCTGTGGGGGCACCTGGCTGCCGTCTAGGTGGCCTTTTCCTTCCCTCTCAACACCACTACCAGCCGTTCGGCAACTGCTTGCAATCCTACTGCGGCTGTATTTGAGGGAGGGTTATTCTTTTCTCTTGGAAATCCTGCCAGGGGAGTCTAAGGCAGCGGGTGCCAGGAGAAGCCCCAGATCAGTGTCCCTGATTTTGGTCCAGGGGTCGCTGACGATCTGGAAAATAACCGCACCCCGCTGCAGCCGCTGGACCAGAAAGTACAAAGCTTCGCGTTCGGTGCCGCGCGGCAGCGCCTCCTCAGGCCTCATGGGCGCTCTCCGCTGTTGGAGAATTCGCCAGGCCTTAAATGCCCCGCCAGCACGGTCCTCCAGTCAAGGGGACCCCTTTCACGTCACCTCTTTGTCCCCTTGGCACCAACCACTTCCTGCGGCTCCATCAAAAGCGGGGAACGGGGGCCTGAGAAGTGAGGGACTCGGGGGACGCCCCGGAGCCCCAAAGCCAGCTCACTCCCCGAGGCCCTCGACAGGCCCACCCCCACCCAGGCCCCGCCCACCCACAGGGTCACCGGGTCAGGACACTTCTTCCGGAACGGGGGTTAAAAGCCCCCTCCCCTGGTGTCCACTGGAAAATGGTGTGCCCCGGAAGTGACTTCATGGTCGCCTAGAGCGGCTTCCGATCCTACCGGAAGTGGCGAACGGAGGTCGCTGGATCCGGCGATTCCGGAGGGCGAGGTGACCCCCGTGCGGTCACGGGAGTGGGGTCGCGTTGCGCGGTCATGGTGGACACTGGGAGGGTGGGGCGCCGCCTGGGTCGGCGGGGGGAGAGGGGGGCTCCTCGGGTTGGAGGCAGCTGGACTGAGCGGGTGACTGCTTTTGTAGGCACCGCCGCGACCATGGGCCGCGAGTTCGGACATCTGACGCGGATGCGGCATGTGATCTCCTACAGCTTGTCGCCCTTCGAGCAGCGCGCCTTCCCGCATTACTTCAGCAAGGGCATCCCCAACGTGCTGCGCCGCACTCAGGCCTGCATCCTTCGCGTGGTCCCGCGTGAGTGTCCTGATGCTGGTGGCGGGCGGGACTCCCCACTGCAGTAGTCACTGGGGTCTCTTCAGCCAGCCGCGGGGCAGTCACTGCAACCTGCCGTCCACACGTTTTCTTGCTGAATGTTCCTGACGGCCCTCGAGCTAGTCCTGTCACTCCCCCCCCCCCCCAATGTGGAATCTGAGTCACAGAGAACTTAAATGACTGGCCCAAGGTCACTCTTGTGACTCCAACGTCGCCCTCTGAGTCATCTTTACCCACTTTCTGAACGATGAACTATTTTGTGTTAGATGTGCAGCAGACCGGGGTGATGTTTTAACAGCATTGTGAATGTGCTACAAACTACTGAACAACATTTTATTATTTAAATATTTATATACGCATACAAGCACTGGGGTACAGACCAGAGGTGCGGGGGTGGGGGGGGGTGTCTAGTGAGAGGATCCACCAGAGACAGAGCTGGAAACAGAACAGGCAGCTAGATTGAAACACACTGCTGAGGGGAGCAGCAGGCGAGGCAGGAGAGGTCTGCTGCGCCATGTGGGTTCCCTCCCTGGCCCACAGCAGGGAATCAAACTCATGCTGCAGTGGCTGTGGTTTGCTTCATAGTGTGTTGCTTAACCCATTGCACCACTAGGGAGGCCCCTTGAACCACATTTTAATGATTAAATGTTGAGGTTCATGTTCTGTGAATTTTGTCTGTTACCACATTAAAATATTTTTAAATGTGCAACAGTTTTGGAGACAGAATTTCTTGGCTACTCCAGGAAATAGGTACACTATTTTGGTCACTTGTAGGAAAAGTATAATGTATCCTTTCTTGGTCATCTGGTTTAACCCAGAGACAGGAAGGCAGAATCCTGGGCTTTATATTTGCTGAATGTTGACTCTTTTTGACTTTTACAGCTTTTATAGGGTTTTACCTTGTCTACACATGGGGGACTGAAGAGTTTGAGAAATCCAAGAGGAAGAATCCAGCTGCCTATGAAAATGACAAATGAACAACTCACCTGGAAAATGGTTCCATGTCACTGAAAGGCTCTTCTCTGGAGCAGAGTCTACACTGTAGTGTCTTGAAGACACAATAAACTTCTCATGGGTGACACTGTTGTCATTTTGCCTTTTTGTGAGCAGAGTTCATGGTGTTCATAACTGCTCATTCAAGTTCATGAACTCCCTTCCCTAGAGTGAGTCATGAATCCTTTTGGCTGTTCTGGGGGTTTGATGAATGAATGAGGCTTGGCCCTTGTTCTATAAGAAAGTAGCGGTAGCTATTCCTGCGTCTGCCCAGTTAATAGGTAGCATGGCATGTGGAGTGTGTTGGCCCCTGGCCGTCTACTCCCATAATAACAAAATATACTAACTATATTTTAATTATTCTGTGTTAAGCATTCCTCTTAGCCTTTACACAGATCAGCTCTTTTAAACCTTACAACTTCCTTTAAAGTATCATACTCATTTTGCAGATGAGGGCATAGACAAATAGGATAAGTCAATTTTCCAAAATTATACAAATAGCAGATCGACTTCATGGTATAGTTTATGTTCTTAAAGCTATGTTATACTGCCATTCTTCCTAACGTAGACCTTCCTTACTCTGAGGGGAGATCAGATATAAAAGGGCAGGGATGAGGTGACCCTGTAAGCTCTAGAGCATTGTCATCCTGTACTAGGTTGCTAACAGTGGTTTTAAAGTATATGTTGCCCATAAAGCTTAAGATACCCTCTGACCCATTATGGAGAGTATTAACTCCTTTGGATTACCTTTTTTGTAGAAAAAATACGTTTTTCACCAGGAGATGGTAGGGATAGGTGTTCCAGATTGATGCTTCGTTTATAGAAACTTCTCATAAGGCACATTCTACTGGTCTTGAACAGCAATGTTAGTGTAGGTCATTTGACCCAGGCTATATCTTCTTATTCTAATGGGTGCTCTTATCTTTTAGGAACAAAATTAAAATACATCCCCCCAGAACTGGTGAGATACATTGCATTGATTGTGTGGGAGGAAAAGGAGAAACAGCTGAGTCTGACAAAGTTGAGGCCATACCCTTGAACTGTTACTTCTGTGTGCCACAGGTAGGAAACCTGCATTCCCAAGCTTTGAATTTCTCCCCCATAAAATAGATGTGTTAATACAAAGCCATAGGGCTGTTGTGAAGTGAAGAGAGTGATAAATATCTGGCAGGGTGATACAGGCTTATATATATGCATATATGATGAAAATGTCACTCACCAAACATCCCATATTCATGTTTGTTCAAATTTATTCCCTGTGCTTCCTGATCTATATAGTTGGGTTGTAGACTCCTTTGAAAATCTGATGAAAGCTATGTACCCTAGGTCCTCCCTGGTGGCACAAGGGGTTGAATGCCACACTATGGGGCTTGAACAGCCACTGCAGCATGAGTTTGATCCCTGGCCAGAGAGGGGACCCACGTGGCACAGCAGACCTCTCCTGCCTCACCCGCTGTTCCCCTCAGCAGTATAATTTCAGTCCATCTGCCTGTTCTGCTCCCCACTATGTCTGGTGAATTTCTGCACCTCTGTCCTGTACCCCATCTCTTGTATGCATAAATAAAATTAAATAAAAAAAAAAGTGATGTACCTTGAAGGTAAGGACCCATCCTTAACTTTGCATAATTTCAACTGGTTCACAGGTCACATACTGCCTTGCAGGCTACTGATCACTGTATCCCTTTGTTTCTAGCCCCAAACAATCTAGGAGAGATGATGGCCACTCTCTTCCATTCTTGACCTTATTTTTCTTTTACATTTTATTCCTTCGTGGTTCTTTGACTCCTTTGGAGATACCATCTCAAAATCAAATTTACTGTTTCTCAGCCCAGATTAGGCACTGAGCCTGTTGGTACGAATCCTTTTTAACGTCAGGAATAACACTGAAAACATCCTGCTATAAATCATTGCTGAGCTTTTGCTTATGGAGAAAATTAGTAAAGGCTGCTTTAAGTCTGTCTGACCAAGGAGCTTCCCTTGTTAAACCTCGCAGTGCAGACTGCTGTACATGATAGGGATTTGGGATTGTTTTTGCAAGATCTTGCGGTCTGTAGAAATCCATAAAGAGAAGGAAGATGGATTGCATCTTTCAGGAAAGCAAGAGGGACTGCTGCTGTGTGGGAGACAGCACCTGTCACCAAGCCACACAGAACTTCCCACCCCAAGTGTGACTCCACCTTCTGCTAGGACACTACCACTTGCTCATTTCCACTTCCTTGTCTGCAGCCTTAGCCCTGCCTCCACAGAGGCTTTTATCTCTGGGCTGCACAGTGTGACAATGGCAACTCTCCAGTCTGCCAACACAGTCCAAGATGAAGGCCTACCTGGTACAGGTCCAGAGGTCTGTGCCAGTTCCAGCCAGGAAAAAAGTAAATACACTTTGACCCTTTGTTGAAAAGTTTTACTTGGAAAAGTCTTTTTCATTTCAGAATTTCTTTTATTAGGCATTGCTAGCTCAGGAGTAGTGAGAGTTCCCAATTAGTGTAAAGCAGTAATGATTTCTCTAACCTAGAATGTGTTCAGATAGCTGCTAGTGTGTTACACCCTCATTCTCCCATTTCATCCTAGACACTTACTCAGCAGCAGCAAAATCTCTAGGGACTTTATTGCATTATCAATATATAAGTTATACATTTCTTCAGTCTCATTTTCTTTTTGTAAATTAATAATTTGAACTCCCAATGTCAGTGCCTGAGAGGTCTTGGAGGTCTGGCCCAGTATCACTGATAGAATGAGACTAAAGTCTAAAGAGATGGGGCCTCCCTGGTGGCACAAGGGGTTAAGCACCACACTGAAGCATCCTCAGATCTCTGGCCAGGGAGGGGACCCACATGGCGCAGCAGACCTCTCCTGCCTCGCCTGCTGCTCCCCTCAGCAGTGTATTTCAGTTGATTTGCCTGTTCTGCTTCCCACTGTCTCTGGTGAATCCTCTCACCCCCCACACCTCTGACCTGTACCCCAGTTCTTGTATGCATAAGTAAGTAAATCTTAAAAACAAAAAGTAATAATAAAGTCCAAAGTGGGGAAGGGCTGGCCTGTGATCAGTTACCTACCTAGGTCCCTGGCTTCTATGCTTCAGCCAAGCTTTCTTTATCATGGCTAAAGTTGTTAAAAGATTGCTTAGACCTCTCTGCTGGAGGAGATAACATATATTTATGTGTTTATTTAGCCAAAAAAAATTGCAGAGAGCTCATGAATTGGAAAAACTTTTTTTTTTAAACGATTTATTTATTTATGCATGCAAGAGCTAGGGTACAGGGCCTCCCCTGGTGGCGCAGTGGGTTAAGCAGCGCACTATGAAGCAAACCGCAACCACCTGCAGCATGAGTTCGATCCCTGCTGCTGGCCAGGGAGGGGGACCCACATGGTGCGGCAGCCCTCTCCTGCTGTGCCCGCTGCTCCCCTCAGCAGTGTACTTCTGTTATCTGCCTGTTCTGCTCCCC
>JAGFMF010012090.1:220670-276390 GCA_019455555.1 Galemys pyrenaicus | reverse complement strand
GCTCCCCGCTCTCTGTGGTGAATCCTCTCGCCCCCCCCCCCCACATCTGGTCTGTGCCCCAGTGCTTGTATGCATAAATAAATAAATCTTTAAAAAAAAAAAAAAAAGAGCTAGGGTACAGGCCAGAGGCACAGGAGGTGAGAGGATTCACCAGAGACAGTGGGAAGCAGAACAGGCAGATCAACTGAAACACACTGCTGAGGGGAGCAGTGGGTGAGGTAGGAGAGGTCTGCTGCGCCATGTGGGTCCCCTCCCTGGCCCAGAATCTAACACACAGTGCTGTGCCATGTATGCTTCACAGTGAGGCACTCAACCTGCTGCGCCACCAGGGAGGCCCTGAAAAAACTTATTTTTAAGATTTATTTATGCAGACAAGAAATGGGGTGTAGTGCAGAGGTGCAGGGGGTAAGAGTACTCACCAGAGACAGTGGGGAGCAGAATAGGCAGACTGAGTGAAATACACTGTTGAGGGGAGCAACAGGTGAGGCAGGAGAACTGCGCCATGTGGGTTACCTCCCTGCTAGGGATGGGACTTGTGCTGCAGTGGCTGTCAACAGCCTCACAGTGCTGAGACTTAACTGCTTGTGCTACCAGGGAGGCCGAAAACCTTTTTTTTAATTTCTGACATAGGCCTTCCTTCATAATTATGTACGAGATGGCTGTGGACAATTGCTAGCACTTCAGCTTAATGTCTGGCTTCAGCATTGCTTTTATGTTTTGATTATTGCTTCATATTTAATGTACATATGCGAATTATGTAAAAATGTGAACTACCATTAGTATAGACATACATTGCTATACTATCCTAAAAGTGGTTCCTTCCATAGGTAGTAACTTGGAGGTGGTTTTCATGGTAGTATACAGGATTCTCTAGCCACAAAGACTTCTGCAGATGTTATCCCAGCCGTGAAAGATGGTCCTTTTCTCCCTTATGCACAGGGGACCCAAAACCTCAGGCTCTTCCCTTGGCTTTGGTTTTATAAATGAACACAGATGACTAGTTGAGTTTGCTTGAGGTACAGGAAGGCAGAGGAGGAGGATTAGAAGTACCCATTTTTCGAATGAGCAATTTCCAAATCCCATCTGGCACATCACACACTCTAGGCTAAAGGAAGACTGGCACTGAGTCCACAGGCCCAACTGTCTCTCGGACATCACGTTGTTCAGCCTTTTGCTTACTAATCGGATTTGTGTTCTTACCCAATGTCCACTAGGTCACCACAGTCTCTTCCCCACTCCACAGAAGTTCCTGGTTAGGTCCCTCCTGGGGGTTGGTAGGTTGGGTGTGGGGAGCCAGAACTGCAAACAGTCCAGTCTCACCTGTCTCCCACCTCTAGGTGCGGGCGCCAGGAGAACAAAAGGATTTCCATTTTAAAGGAGGCCCGGCCTAAAATCGCAAACATCCCACCGGGAAACCTCCTGCCAGCTAAAATTCAAACCTTCTCCCTTCCCCCTTTTTCACCTTTTCCAAGTGTATATATTATCCCTGCCCTTTTTAATAAAGACGAAGGCTTGATCAGAATCCTTGACTTGCCTTCCTGCCCTGCGTTCCCTGTTTGTGTATTCATTCTCCTTAGGTGGTTCCCGCGCGCCCGCCCCCGTTGTCGCCCCGCAGGCCGGGGCAGTTGGGGGGTCACTTACTATCCAGGCTCAGGGGTAATGGGAAGGAGCAGCTACAGCTAGTCTCATACTTGGAAAAATTAAAAAAAATAAAAGTAATGCAGCAGCCAGGCATTATAAGTGAAGCAGTTATCCATAGCCATGCTTACATAACTGTCTGAAATTAAGAAAAGTTTTTTCAGTTCGTGGTAGGTTGGCATAGTCTGTTTTTCAACGTGTTTGAAGTGCAAGTACTAGCATTTCCTTTCAGATCTGGCTGCATTGTCCTGAGAGGACAAGAACCAGGACAGAAAGATCTGTGGAGTCACACCCTGCCCAACCCCAGCTCTGAGGTCCGCCATGCTACCCTCTCCCCTGCAAGAGAACTGGCCAGTATCCTTTCCCACCCTCAGACACACTGCCTCCCTATTTTACTGTGGGGAACAGAGAGGCTCTTATTAAATAGTCAACCTCTGAAGATGAAAAGGGAAGAGAAACCCGCTGAGTTAACAGGGAGCCACAAAACAAAGAATCTTGTGTTTGCCTTCTTGGCTTATCCTTCTAGGTCATAGTAAGGCCTAAAGTCTTACAAACCTTCTTACTTAGAATTCACACCTTTCCCTATGGGTGTTTACTAAAATTCTCAATGATTTAATGAGTACACCTGGCTACTCATGATTTAGGTACATTCCCGTGTTGCAGGAACCTGCAGCATTCCTACTTACACTGATGAATGTTTTGGGTGTGGGATCTATCTCAGCCTTATGCCTGCTTTCATGAGGCTGCTGGAAGGATATGCTGTGTGGAAGGCCCCAGTCAACTTCTGGAAAGAAAGACCATAATTCATGCCTTGCAATCTGATTTATCACCAACACGCAAGCTCTCCTGGTGATATAGGAAGCCCTGCTACTTCTTCAATTCAGTTTTAAAACAAACAGTAAACCTACACTCATCCAATTCTCCTGTGATTCAAGTAAGTCCCACATCAGCCCTGACTGCCCTTCCCCTGAGAGAGGGCAGTTAGGCCAGACTTTGAACTTTCCACAATTGGGTTTCCAAGTCTTCTACATGACCTGGAGCAGATAGCTAGAGCAACAGTCCATCTGTGTAAATAAGGGATCTGAGCACAGGAGGCCATGCCTGCTGAAGCAGCCTCCCATGGTAGGGTGATAAGTGCCTTATCAGTTGCCTGAACACCATAGGTCAGTGCTTCTTCCCTAGACAAGGCTAAAAAGGGGTCCACACTATTTCTGAAGACTTCATTATTAGAGTTCTGTTTTGATTAGGGTCATCTCTCTGAGCTATATTGGAATCAAAATATGGCGAGGGGCCAGGTCTCCCTGAATGGTTTCACATGGCTTTCCGAGGGAAGGAGCGGGTAGTGGTGACTTTTGATAAAATGGGTAAGGGTCCAAGCCAACAACATAATCATTCAAAGTCCAGATGAGGGATCAGTAAATGTAATGTGACTGAAAGGCAGGCCTTGAGCACATTCCTCTGGTAGACATTAACTTATTAAATTGAACCTGACTGCAAATATAAACTTTGTACCCATCTCACTTGGCAACCATAAAAGAGGTGGATTTCAGTCTATAAAAGGAAACGGGAACAGCCCCCTGGCTTGCAGGCTCCAACATCCCCCGTCAAGATGTGGTATCTCAAACTCTTGGCAGTGCTTATGATCTGCCTGCTGCTGTTGGGTCAGGTAAGGAAAAGATACCTACGTGCACGTGTCGGGAGGTGGTGGCGGTGGAAGGATAAGCAGAACTTGAAAGCCAGATTCAGTCCTGAGAAATGGTTCCTCTGCTCTAGCTCTACAGCATCCTGGGACAGATATTCTTGCATGGCATGCAGTAGGGTGCCAGCTTTTCCATGCCTGAAGTGTATTTGTCTTTTGCCCACAGGCAGATGGCTCCCCAATATCAGAAGTGAGTTCAGTAAAGAGAAGGGTGCGGAGAATGACCCCATTTTGGAGAGGGGTTTCCCTCAGGCCCATTGGAGCCTCTTGCAGGGACGACTCGGAGTGCATCACAAGGCTGTGCAGGTACACCACGGACCTGGGAACAGGACTGGCACAGAGGCCTGGGAGTTAGGCAGAGGCAAGATCAGCACACACAGAGACTTAAGAATAAACCTGGTGGACTGCCTGGGCTGAAATGGGGAGCTCCATGGAGAATTTTGCAGGGATTAAGAGCCAAGAAGCCTCACATAGGTACCATGAGTGGTGCCTTTTGTTTGGGTCTTGTCCAATACTAGAGTAAGGAAATACTGCAGAGGTAGCTCTAAGTACTACTACACTTTGTCTGAAAAACCTCTTCTTTTCTTCTAGAAAAAGACGCTGTTCCCTAAGTGTGGCACAGGAATGATATATTACCAGGGGGGAAGTAGACAGCTCTCACCTACAATGCTCCGTTCTATGGAATATTGATTTAACTGCATTTTGGCTGGAGACACGTGAAGCTATTTTGTTTTTAATATTTAAAGACAGATGTATGCTTTAAACTGGTCTCTGTTTCTTCTTAGAATGTTGATATATAGAGAAGCACAACTTGTCAACTTAGAGTTTATTTTTCTATGTGTACTATTAAATGTCTCAAATTGAAGTGCTGGAAGTCTGGTATTAAAGTTTTGAAGGGCTCACTTTGTATATTATAGGAAAAACAGCATTGCCTAAATAATTCTGGAAAATGTAGTGAAAACATGTGTTTTTCCCCAAGAGATACCACAATGTCAGAGGCAAAAGTTTAGCAATAGCTGTGTGACTGGCCTTGGCAAGTTGGTAAGCGGGCACCAGACCTTGCTTGTCACTCCATGTAAAAACTGCAGCGAGGCGTCAAAGGTGGGCCATGCTGGCACTTGCTGCCTGATGATGTGCCCAGTCTTGACTGTCACTGAACATAAGACAGAACTGGCGAGAGGAATCTAGTTCAATAAAAATGCACACACCACCAAAAGCAGCAAAAAGATTTCTGTTAGAGCATGGCAAATTTTGATCTGTGTAAAAGCCCCATGGTCAGCAAGTGTAGAACTTCTGTAATCAGATAATGAGACCTGGATTTTTAGAGCAGAATAGTGGTATACCCTAATACAAAGCATTACATGAACGGGGTAAGAGTTGAAGAAGTGTAAAGAGCACAGTGTTTATAAACTTTAATACAGAAAATCTATTTGATATTTATTAAACTTAGTTTCTCCAGCTATGGTTTGGCATTATACAAAGCATCTTAATGACACAGTAGAGTTAAAAAGATCTTTACAAATTGAAATGTGATACCCTTGTCTCCAAATATTTTAATTGCCATAAATTTGTTTAAAAATACACATTAAACGCATGTTTGACACTCTAAACTTTCTATAATCTCAATACCACAAAATACATATAATATACTATACAGATGTGGAAAAATCTAGTTAGTATATAATACTTTGCTCACCATTAACAGCTTTATTATGTGAAATGCACATACTGACTTAGAAATCCTAGCTTTTGAGCCCCAAAGTACCTCTGAAATTTTAATGTATTGCAACAAATAAAAATCACAGTATATAATTGAAATTTTGGTTGAAAATGTCAGATGCCTAAATATTTTGGATAAAAAGAAATGTAAAATGAAGATTTGGATCATGTACAAAAAAAGGCATCCTATCAGACACTAACAGTACCTTTCTGCAGAATCAATAGGCTTTTAATTTATCAGTGGCATTAGCTCCCCTTCAAAACCCTCCCCAAATATCAAACCATTATTCACCAAATAATTTTAATTTCAAATAAGATAAAAGAATTTTCAATAAATATATAAGCATTTCCATCCTCCATATACAAAATTTCTTAAAACCATTCAACGGAGGTTAGATAGAAATTTTCAGAACTGTGCTTACCAACCCCACATCTGGGCCTCAAAGCTGGTGCCCTTTTAGGCACAGCCAATTGGGCCAGTTCTGTTGGTGAGCCCTGTCCCGCCCCGCCCCGCCCCGCCCCACCCCGCCCCGCCCCGCCCCACCCTACCCCAGTACTGTTGAATGCTCATGTCAATGATTTGCCAGCTGTGTGCATAAAGTTGTTATATGGGGACACTTCTTGAACAGCAACAACAAACTCAACAGTATGGATAATCATGGCATTGATTCGGAAGGCAGCATTTCCAAACAGATACTTTCCAGAGAGGAACATAGCAGGCAGAAAATTCCAATGGTTAAAAGCCGGGAAAAAAAAAAATCCCACATGGAAGGAGGAAGAGGTAAAACAGTATTACTAGTATTTCTGGGTGGGAACTTTTTTCCATACTCATTTATAGAGTTTTCTTTTTCAGAATGGCAATTTACCCTTAGCTGAGTGCTTAAACAGTGACAAGGAGAGGTCAATGCTGACATGCCCCAAAATCAACTTCATTACATGACTATTATTGAAGGCTGCTATTTTGGGCTGCGAAGAGATCTATAAGACTTGGTTTAGTCTTAATGCCTTCTTCTGTGACCTAATTCCATTAAAAAGAAGATATTTACATAATTCATCCACCCCTTTTTCTAGAGGCAGTTATTTTTCATTAACCATAGGGCCCATGTGAGCCGATTCAGCATCTACTTGACCAGCGATTGATAATTTATTTCCTCTCACTTGCCAACGTGGTGCTAGGATCTAGAGGTCTAAGCTGAATTTGTCTATTAGTGAAAATGTGAAAGATAAGCTCACAAACATGACCAATTTGGCCTCCTGTCACTAATATTCCGAAGTCATTCAATACTTAGCTCTTCTATCATCCTTAGATGTGCAATATTATTTGCTAGTGGAAAAAAGTCTGCCTCTCCAACACATGATACATGAAACTGAAATGAATCAATTAAAACTGAAATGAGTTATTGGAGTCTATATGGACTTGAAATGCTGTGCTTCCCAATTTACTTAGATTTTTTTTTAAAATGGAAAAAAAAAAAAAAAAAACAAAAAACAGCACAATCTGCCTAAAACATATTCCCAGATGTTCCTGGGACCCAGAGGCAAACTCCTATAATTCAAAATACATAATGAGGCCATTTTGTTTAATTAGCAACTGGAAAATTTAAATCCTTCCCACCCTGTAAGAGCCCCATTACACTACAGAAGGGCTCAAATATATTTTAAAAGTTAATTTACTACAAATCATAGTAATTAAGCTTTAACAATCTAAAAGGAATACACATTGCACCCTTGAACATTAATATTCAAGGTGTCAACAAGAAAGTGTCTTAGATCAATTTAATAAATAATGTGGAAATAGTTGCACTAAGCTAAAATACTAAACACACACATTTTTGACAAACTAATTTCATGTTTTCATACATACATACATACATATATATAAAGTGTGTATGTGTACATAATTTTAAAATCCAAAGTTGCATACCCTCACACCTAGAAGAGCACGCAGTGTGCCTCTCCTCTACACAACTAGGCATCACTGACTGGAGCGACCACTGGTTGTTCTTAAACTCCAGAGTGCTGCCTCTAGAGCCAGAACTTTCATGTAGAACAGGTGCCTTTTGTAGGCTCTTGCTTCACAATGCAAGCTCATTTAATAAAGGTAATTTCCCCAAAGTTTCTTTCATTGGATACAAAATGATGCTTTTTGATCTAGCTGATTAGACCTTTCTTTAATGAAAAGAAACAAACAACAATTAAAAAAAATGACTGTGAATCTAATAAAGCCACAAGCGTGTCATTCAAAGTGCAGCCCAGATGCCTATGGATCCATCAGTAGGAGAGCTCCCCAGAGCACAGGAGTGTGTGGGCACATGCACACGTTAAATAGATTGCTTTCACATTGGAGAATTAATTTAGTGATAGTCAACCTTCTCCATTCTTCAGCAACTATAATTATCAATTATCTGAAGTACTCATTGCTAATAGTCAGTTCTTGGCTATTTGCCCAGAAAAAGGTGGTACTGGGACAAGAGATAGGCTGAATGCTTCCAAACTGGATCTGGGCTGGACTGTGGAAGTGTGAATCACTTGGAGGGGAGTGCTCCCCATAGCCCAGTCCAGGCTGGGCAAGACTACTGTGTGACAACTTCACCCACTGCAATCTTTTCGTTGGTTGCCTGTAAAGAGTCCAATGGTGTAGGCTGCTGCCTCCTGGCATACAAGTGTGGTCTTAAGGAGCAGTCAACAGAGCAATTTTTTAAATAGTTGCCATTTCTATAATTAACTATATATTAAGTACAAGTCTCAGACTAAGTAAGTTTTTAGCCACTTGTCAAATTCAGTTTGAAATGGTTAGAGAACACTGAAGACACCTACTGAGGAAGGAGGAATGGTCGCCTGTAAAGGATTCCGAAATAGATGCTGGAACAGATGAAGACACAGACAAGACTTTGAGAAGATGGACAAAGAGGAGAGGGAGTGGTGTTGCCACAGACTATTATTACATTAACAATTCAATTATTTAGGATAGGGTTTTGATCCACGGCCCATTACCACCTGGTAGAAAAAAACCCTCCACAATAAAAATTTGAAAACTATATTCTCTAGGAATTCACATACTTTTAGAGTGTGTCTTAGAGCAGCACCATAAAACATGCAGGAAACTCTGCTTGAGCAAAATCATCACTGTGATCCCAGAAACATTCTGCTACCTCTCAGGACACATGAAACTAGAGCACACTGAAACTCAAAGTGCCCTACTGACTGCTGTTGTTCAAAGTCTAAAAACTCAGGATACTTTTTCCATTTCTAAAATATCACTACAAATTGAGAAATCACAATCGGAGGAATCAGGAGAACAGGGCATACATCTACTTGATTAACAGTGGCAAACTTCTTACTAACTACCATTGATCACTGAGAAGTTGTCCTCTTAAGGAAAACTGTTCAAAAACACACTAAGTCAGAGGCAATTTCTCCCAGGGAAAAAGGTTAAATTCAACATAATTTGTCAATTTCAATCTTCAATAATATGCAAAAACAATCTGAGGTACAAAATAGTTAAGAAATTCTATAAATATGAGGCCACAGGACAATGAAAGTTCATTAGCTCCAGAAAATAAGTGTAAAAGAGACTCAAACACAGAGGATTCACTGCACCACTGGGCTTGGAGATTTTCTCTCTCCTTTCCCATTTCAAGCTTAAGCAATCATCTATAAATAGCAGGGCATCATTTTTTTTTTCTGATTGGCTAGATTCATTTTTGGAATTGGGACGACAAGCTATTTTTTTAAAGCAGCATCACGCAATAGGTTAGACTAAGTCATGTACCAAAGCATTAGCTTTTCTGAAAGAATTCATCTTTATGTGACCCTAAAGAGTTAAAAGGAAAGAGAATTTAACATTATTACTACAGAAGACCAACTGTGTGGGTGATCTGGTCCTAGTGTAAAAATTCATCTGTAAACAATCCATAGAGTCTTCGTTTAAAGATAAGATTTAAGGCACACCAGACATGATAGGGGCACTAAAAACAAAAGATAGAGGGTACATTTCTCACTTTTGATTCCTATATGCACCTTACAGGGAAAGGTACTTTGATATACAACTCTTAACAGAGGTGACTTCTTAAGTGCTACCCCTGCACCCCACCCCTTCCCAAGAGAGCTCACATTGAACCAAGCTAGGTACTTTCTAGTGTGAATTTTCTGATCCAATCAGAAACACAATATTGATGAGGGCCTTCATAATACAAAGGAAGTAAATACAAGATCGTTTGAAAGGAAAAATTCATCATCTCCACATCAGCCATTAGAACTCTAAGTTGTACAGCAAAAGCACACCAGAGATCCAGTCCATTCCGAGATCAGTCACTGCATGCTCTTATCAGAGCACCAGTCTAATGTGGGGGAAGATGTTTTACATAAAAGTTCTGAAGAGACATTTTATCCTTTAAACATCATCAGTGAAAGAGATATAGGCAGCAACCCTCAGGAGTTGGCTTATCCTTTGTTCAACAGTAAACTTACTGTTTTTCAATTAAGTGTCAAATGATTAGCAAAAAGAACACATGGTTTTAATAAAATCCATGAAGTTCAAGATTGTCCTTTCATGAAACCCTTCACATGATATGCGTCTCCTAGGAAGTTTGCCTGTCCTCTTTTGTAATGCATTTGATGCAAGCTATAGTCACCTTGTGATTGCTAGTGTTATTAACACACATTCACAGTTCTTGAGATAATGCATACCAAATGAGACATTTCATTTTACATCCATGTAGAATGCCGTCTTCTCATATTTAAGTGATTTTTCATGTGTAGAAGAATATCCTTAATACTAAGTATAAATTCTACAATAATAAAATTGTAGTAAATTTGAAATAATTTCAGGTAGTAGGCGTAGAAAGAACATATCCATATTTTAGATGAACCATCTCTTACTCTTAGAAGAGTTATGACAAAAAAACATTATTAGGTAACAAAACTCCCAAAGTATATAAATAAACCTAATTACACTTATGCTAAATATTCAAGAGTAAATTTATAGGCAGAAATAACTAAGTATTCAACTACCCCCAACCTGGGAACATAAAAAAATTAAAATAAATAGAATTTCAATTGATTAGTTATGAACTGCAACAGTAATTTCAATCTTACTACAGATCACTGAAACCGTTTTTTCAATGTGCTGCAGGTTTAAAAACATTTAAATAAATTTTTCACATTGGGAAAATTGAAGGGGTCAACTGACATGATGGTTTTGGGTTATAAAAAACAACACATGAATCAGGGAGGAGAAAACCATTCCTCATTCTTAGTGTCGACTAGGTGGCGTGTTATGGCAGTTTTCCTTCATGATGTGACACAGTGTTGTGGAGAAAATCAGAGGCAACGAGAATGTGTTCAGTTCAAGATATCAACTTGGCATCCTGGCGAAGCCAGTGTAGTCCCTGCCGGGTGTAACGAACTAGGTCTGTCATGATGCTTGCGTTAAAGATGAGAGGGCCCATTACTTTATCCAGTTCAGCAAAGAATTCTAGAAAACCAAAAACACTTATTAAATGATGCAATTCTTTGAATCACTGCTTTAAAAGTTTCACTCTAGATTGTAAAAGACTTCATATGAAATTTAAAAACACTGGTTCTTCCACTAAACTGGTAACTGTCCATGTCTTAGAAGAAACCATCTCATAATGTCTCTAGTTTAAGTCATAAAACATTTTAAGAGGCCTGCAAAGTAAGGAATTAAGTGTTAAATAGAATCTCACTAATAGAAATTAAAATTGCCATGTCACATAGGAAAATTACTAAAATGGAGACCTAGTGCTATAATGTACAGTGCTACGCAAATATTCTGTGTACTGCTTCTGTATAAGCAAGAGGTGCAAACAAAAAAAAAATATTGTGCTTCATGTTTCCCTTCCCATGAAGAAAGTTAGACACTTAGGATAGTTTGTAACTAACCTTTCTGTTGTAATCATATAGCAGGCAAGATTAGTAAATTAAATCCCATTTTAGACAATAATTTAGAAATGTAAGGGATGGAAATAAAAGGATTATTCTTATATGAACAAAGTATGTTGATGTGCATGTGAGACTGGGGACAGGGAGAGGATGACAGTAGCTAAATATTTGATCCTAATGCAATTTGAGGATGGAGGACTCAGTAAGAAGTTTTTACACATGCAGAGAGAAAAAGTCATCCTCATGATTAAAACCTTAGGTTATTCAAACAACACAAGAAATCAACAGTCAAGGAGAAAGGGTCTTTTTTACAGAATTCCAACTAATGAATACAAAAACATGTCAGAATAAAAAAATTCTGGTACATTTTCTATTTCCTAATGGAATGCTAAAGGCCTAATTTAAATAGAAATTCTTACATCAAACTGATCAAGCTACCACCACCTGAATGAATCAATGGTCATATCTTAACATCACTTAGAAAGGGGTA
This sequence comes from Galemys pyrenaicus, assembly GCA_019455555.1. NCBI lineage: Eukaryota > Metazoa > Chordata > Mammalia > Eulipotyphla > Talpidae > Galemys > Galemys pyrenaicus. Next base: position 264,940 of record JAGFMF010012090.1, on the reverse strand, counting down.
GCTATCACAAAACTCATATTATTATTTAACAAGAAATCTATAGCAGTACCACCTATGAAACATTCTTACCTGCCAATAATAAACTTGAATCTAATCAGTCTCAAACTATAACTGTCTTATAAAAAAAAGTTAAATAACATTATGAGGAAGTAATCAGTCAAATCCAGACTATGACACATTCTATGCCCAGTTTCTCTTTGACATTATAGCATGGCCATGGGGGTTGGGGGAGAGTGGACAAGAGGGACATGTTTAAAAAGAGACCTGTGATGTATTCTGTCTAAAACAAATCAGTCAGAAAAGAAGCATGTTTGAGATGAGTGAGATGTCTGATGATAGGCTACATATTAGATGACATATAGAAGCTGTTGTTACTTGCGTTGAATGTGATGCGGTATGATGATCATGTTTTTGTCCTTATCACCTAAAGAGGCATACCAAAGTATGCTGAGATGCAATGTCATAATATACAGTTTTGGCTTTAAAATTCTCCAGGGGAAAAGAAAGTAAGGTGGGTAGGGAGTGGGGGGGAGAGAACCAGATTAGTAAAATGCAGTGTTGTTGAACTGAAGCTCTTTTCTTTGTCAATGTTTGGAAACTGCAATACAAAAAAATAAAACAGAACAGATAAATGATAGGAAAACTGAAGCTAGAAAACTGGCAGCAGAAAGAAGAATGGAATGGAAGTAGAGGGACTTAAGAAGAATTTTAGCTTTATGGGGCCTCCCTGGTGACGCAGTGGGTTGAGTGGCACACTGTGAAGCAAACCACAGCCACTGCACCACGAGTTCGATCCCTGCCACCAGCCAAGGAGGGGACCCACATGGCGTGGAAGACCTCTCCTGCCTTGCCCACTGCTCCCCTCAACAGTGTGTTTCAGTCCATCTGCCTGTTCTGCTCCCCACTCTGTCTTGGTGAGTCCTCTCACCTCCCACGACTCTGGCCTGTGCCCCAGCTCTAGTATGCATAAATAAATAAATATTTATTAAAAAAAGAAGAAGAATTTTAGCTTTGTAACTTTTCCTGAGCAATACTGATAGTATTTACACTTTCTGTTGGGGATCCCCTTCTGTAGTTATCTATTTTCCTCTTTGTCTAGTTTTATTGACAAATAATTGACATACTTCACTGTGTAAGTTTAAGGTATTAAGCATGATGACTTGATTTACATATATTGTGAAATGATAACCACAGTAGATGCAGCTAATATACATAATTTTCATCTGACTACGTGTTCATGTTATAAGTATGTAAATATATGCTGCAACAAAAGGGCATGATTAATAGGCTTCTTTAGTGCTTCCCTACAAAGGATCTACCTGAATAAAAGGCTATATAAACATATATGCTAATAACATCTATGAAATTAAGCTAGCAACTTACCCCTAAGAGCTTTAAAATATTTTATAGTTCTCAATGTTCTTAGTTTCAGAATATAAAATAAAGCTAAGTCTCAACTGACCTAAGATAAAAGAATACAAGAAAATTATTCACTGTGTAGTCTCTTTTATCACCTAAGTTTCTTCCAACATTCACCTAAAAATCCAGGATGAATGTATTATGAGCAAATGTCTAGATATAACCTTTTGCCTATAGCCAAATTTGCTAGTAACCATCCTAGAGTAGAATATATGTTTTATTACTTTTATATTAAGATCATAATTTAATGTGCCAGAATAGAGGCATATTTGTCTTACATCAAAAACTATTTTTACCTTAATTTGTGTCACCAGTATAGTGAAACATATTTTTCATCAAATTCAATTCATTTAGTATGACTGCTAAAAAAAGGAAATCAACAAACTGATTATCATCAAGTCTAGACTAGATAATAAACTAAATGCAGATTAGAGACTTATTTTAACTAGATCAAAAACTCCTTTAAACAGTTCAATCCCTCAATCAAAGTTTCTCCAGAAACCTACCAACCTTTTTGCTCTTTGGATAGCTGTTCAGCTTGGTCCCAAATTTCCGTGGCATAGAGGAAGTTGGATGTAACCTGAACGTAGCTGGCTGCCATCTGGTGGATCCTCTGTGGAATGGTCACTGAAGAACCACTTGCTGAAGCACTACTGGCCCCAGAAGAATAATTTCCTGAATTGCCTGGTGATAACTTTGGAGAAACAGGGGAAGGCATCCCAACAGCTTTGCTACACAAAGAAAAATAGGAAGCTTGTTTACAAGGATATGGTGAACATGATAAAATCAATTTATTACTGGCACTTCCTACACAAAGGCTTTAAAACTTCAGATTCTTTTAAACTTAGAAGGGACCCCAAAGAAGTACATTTCCTTCTATATAAGTACTTAGTTCACTAAAGGCTACAGTGAATTATAATCTTATATAGACTCTTTTAATGAATGGTAACAGCACAAGAGATGGGAAAGAATGGAGGTAGCCATATATATTGGTAGTAACAGTTCAAAGACATAGGAGCTGGTTGCTTTAATCTGTTAAACACACTTTCCATCTGTTTTATATTTTTATAGAATTGTTTTATAAAAAGTTGGTGGAATTTAACAACTATTACCCAAAAATTGTGGTAATAGATAGGAACAACTTATTTTGAACTCCATAATTTCTGGCACTTTCCTAAGTTTAACCAAGTTATTCAGAGTTTACCAATGGTACAGCTTTCTCAATCAGTGGTGATCATCTTAAGCTTCTTGTCAATTAAATATATCTTAGAACAAACACACTGAAATCTGACAGGTTTATTTCAGTAGTACTAAAGTTTGTAGAAATGCCCAACGGCATAAAAAAAGGAAAATCAAAAGTTTTTCTGGGGAAGGTCCCTCCCTGGTGGCTCAGTGGGTTAAGCAGCCACTGCAACACAAGTTCGATCCCTGCTGCTGGGCTGGGGAGGTGACCCACATGGCGCGGCAGACCTCTCCTGCCTGCACCGCTGCTCCCCTCAGCAGTGTTTTTCAGTCCATCTGCTCTGTCTGGTGGACTCACCTCCCCGCACCTCTGGCCTGTACCCCAGTGCTTGTATGCATAAATAAATAAATCGTTTAAAAAAAAAAGTTTTTCTGGGGAAGGAGATTGCTTTTCTGTCTGCATTTTCAGCACTATAAATCTGCTTAAGGAAATACATAAGGACAAAGACAATGCCAATATACATAATAAGTAAACAGATAAACTTAGAAAAATTTATTTCATGGTGTTTTCTCTCCTTTTGGAAGAGGGTAGAATGGGAGTGATGGTGAGTATGGTGGAGAAACCAATGATGTTACCGTTATTAACTTGTGATGGTATCCTGACATCAGTAGAGTTAAAGCCTTTATAATAAAAGCCCAAGTAGGCTGAGATAATGTGAAAAACTCACACTTCCGCAGACGAATTGTCCCCCTCTCATTTTCCTAAGCTTATGCCATTATATGTTCAATTTGTAAAAAAAATAAACATGGAAAAAAAACTTCTAAAAATACGGCGGATAGTTTTAATTTTTAAAAAGTTGTCTTTCCACTTGCGGCAATCCATTCATTTTTATATAAAAATAAAATTGTCACAAATAATATTTCATAAAATAAAATTCACGTACCTTCCCAAGCCAGGTGATGGTGCTTGAGAATTATTATAAGAATTCTGCAGGGAAAACAAAATGTATTTAGTAAAAGATCTCAGTATCTCTGAACTACTAAACATATTCAAAGGCACTGGGGCCAAAATGATCCTAAGAAACTTCATTAATTAGGAAACATACTCTGAAGGTGTGCTTGTGCGCATGTATAATGTACAATGTATTCAAGAGTAAGAGTGATATAGATGACAGCTGGGATATTACAGAAGATTTACAGAGAGAAAGATTAACACTCATAAAGATAAAGAGGGGTGAGGGATTACAAAGGTATCCCTTTTTTTTTTTTCTGGGGAAGAGGAGGATTTTATAGTGCAAGTGACAATGAGGCCTTGCAGGTCAGGGTAAGAAGCCTGGACTTGACCTCAAGGTAACAGTAAGAATAGCATGTCATAATCAAGTAGAATTTAAGGAAAATTTATGTGGTAGTGTCAAGAAAAAACAAAGACTTTTTTAAGAAACAAAGTCTAAGGAGCATTATAGAGTGAAAACAAAAGAACTTTTTAAAAGTATAAATTAGGTGTCATGACAAAAAGAGGCTTGGAATATGTTATTAAGAGCTGCTACGTATGGTTAAATAGGTTCTAGATCCAGAAATATGTGCATCTGAAAACTTTCCAGAAAATCTCAAACTTATTTGAAAGTTCCAAAACAGCAGCTCCTCCTCTGCTAGAGGGCACTTCCTAGGAGATACACACCTCCTCTCCTAGGAAATGGAGCCTCTTCTATACACTTACCTTCAGGTGTTCTGTCAGTGTCTTTGAGTACTTCAGGGCATTTTCCTTCTTCAGTTTGAATAGCCTCAGGTACAGCAGAGACTGGCATCGCAGGCTAGCCAATGGAAAAAAGCAATTTATTTACCAGGACAGCAGACCCTGGCCACATGGGTACAGACAAACTTTCACTGTACAAGAGCACAGGACTAGCTTGTGTGAGCAGACTATGGCATAAGGTCAACAATGCAAAGCCTTAGTTATAATGATACAGTTAGCTACCTCTAAATAAGAAACATGGCTTGTCTGCTAGTTGTTATTGATACATACTCTAAGTAGGAGAAGGGAGAAGAGACCAAGAACCAGCCTTCTATTAGGTGACACTCAAATATCAAAACCTCATTCCTAGTATGCCAACGTATTGTTACAATGTATACATGAAAAAAAAAAAAATCGGGCCTCCCTGGTGGCATAGTGAGTGGGGTGAGTGCCGCACTGTGAAGCCTTTGTGGCACAGCAGTGAGAGTTCGATCCCTGGCCAGGGAGGGGACTCACATTGCGCACAGACCTCTCCTGCCTCACCCGCTGCTCCCCTCAGCAGTGTGTTTCAGCTGATCTGCCTCTTCTGCTCCCCACTGTGTCTCTGGTGAATCCTCTCACCTCCTGCTACTCTGGCCTATACCCTAAGCTTTTGTACTCATAAATAAATAAATCTTTTAAAAAATGATCATCACTTTAAAATAAATAAATGAAATTTTAAAAAATCACGGAGACAACCACCATATCAAATTATAAATAATCTAAAATTAAAGAACAAAAATTTGAAAACTCAACTAAATGTTAGTCTGATGAACCATACATAAACCTAACATGGTTCACAAAAGCCCTACATGAATATCATAGCCTACCTGTCATTTTTATTTCTCATTGATCAACTTCTAGTTCCTCAGTGGTTTCCAGTTTCTTTCCACTGCTCAGATCATGTATGTTCCCTCGACTCAGAGACTGAGTCTCTCTACCCTTCTATTTTTTTAAAAAAGATTTAATTATTTATGCATACCAGAGTTGGGGTACAGGTCAGAGTCCCGGGAAGTGAGAGGATGCACCAGAGACAGAGTGGGGAGCAGAACAGGCAGACTGACTGAAACACATTGCTGAGAAGAGCAGCAGGCGAGGCAGGAGAGGTCTGCTGCACCATGTGGGTCCCTTCCCTGGCCGAGATTGAACTCGCGCTGCTGTACAGTGGCTGCTTCACAGTGCAGTGCTCAACCTGCTGTGCCACCAGGGAGGCACCCCCTCTATTCTTAAAATTACATATACTTCCTTTCAAAGTACTTGACTTACATACATAAGCAATTATTTGATTATTATTTCTCCTCACACTAGACTATAAGCACCATGACAAACAGGACTGTGTCACTTTTATCCCCAGCTGCATTTCCAGTTGTTGAACACAGTACCAGGTGAAATAAATACTTAAAACAAATGAACTGATAGTATCTCGAGATGACGCAAACAAGCCATATTTTTCATTCTGAGCAAACGAAATGTTTGCTCCCTAAGGGAAAAATATATTTGCGAGTAGAAAGAGAATTTCAAAAGAAGAGACTGGGAAAGTGACCACTTAAGATAAGTTTCCAATATCAGTTCCACTCTACTAAAATTTTTGTAAAGAAAGCAATGGGTCAGAGAGTGACAACTAAAACCTTTCAGTAGAAACTGTGTTATTTTCTACTTTACCCATCAAGAGTAGATTTATGACGGGGTTATAGAAGGTTCATTGAAGAATAACTCAGAAGAAACAGAGAGTACAATTTATTATGGAACTGCCTGTCATGTAGCAGCAGGCTAGAAACACTGACCAAACAACAACACTTACCAAAGTACAGTAAGTCTTTTATCTGCAGCTGTAGCATCTGGTGCCAAATAATTCTTTAGCTTCATAGTGTATCTGTGAATTAAACAAATGACACACTATATAATAACTTCACCTTGAGCTTAGGATTTCCTTTGTCCTTAATACATAAGAAAAAAAATGAAATTAAGGCAAAATACAAGCTGAAGTATTCAGTTAGCCTGCAAAGAGAGTACACTTAGGTGTGTAGTAGGCTACACTATATACATTTGTGTAAAATTAAAGTTTATGACATATACACAAGGAGGAAATCAACTAACAACACATTTCTCAGAATATTTCACATCACTGAATGACAGCTGACATAGTTACTCCAGCCCCTCCCTATATGGACCAGAAAAAGAACATGGCCAATGACATGCCAGGTTTTCCCACTTACTTGATGAGATCCGCTGTCTCTGAATACATAGGGAATGGGGATTTGGATTCCTGAGCATTTTTCTCTAATGCATTCCCACATTCAATGAAAGAAACTACAGCATCAAGATAGTATACAGCTTTCTCGAACCTATCAGACTGAAGACAGAAGAATAAAGTGATGAGAGCTGCACTGATTATTATGGGGACAAACAAACAAATGAAGTTAATTTGATGAAATACATAAATGCAAAATTATTTACATACCAATGCATCTGCATTGTGCTTCAGTTTTTTTGCTTCTTGTAAATAATGGTCTGCTGAGTAATTTCTGCAATGTAAGTTTTTATTGTAAATAAAGCGGTAAATATTCTCATAACACTATATCATTTTCATTTCTAGCACCCCTCAGTTTCCATGTCCTCAAATGAGCTATTACTAAACATTCATTTCCGTTTTTTCTAATAAATGTTTATATCAGGTTAAGAGCATAAATTGCTTTGCTTTGGCCAACTCATGGCAAATTTTCTACTCAGGAAAATAAAAGCAAAATCCCTACTACTAAATACTAGTTAACAAATTGTTGAAAAGATTTAGAGTAAATAAAAGGTGGGCAAGAGAAATAAAGTTTAATCAAAATAAAGGAAAAAACTAACATAGCTCTTACTAATTTAAGAAAGACCCTACTGTAAAGTGACACCAACAGCAGCAAGCCTCTGCTGTAATCAGTCTCACATCTTTGCAAAGTGTCGTGGAGTTAAGGTAAAGGAGCAACACTCAAAAGAGTAGGTGCCTTTCAAACTAAAACCTGAATATTCTGTGGATCACAAGTATGAAATCTTCTCACTGAGAGAAATTAGATGTTTTTTATATGTTGTCTGAAACAATTTCTTAAATGTGTTTAAAAAAAAAAACAAACCCAAAAAATAAGAACCACATTTATCTCACCTGTCGTCAAAAGCAAGCTTTGTCCTCCGAGGCTTAGAGGATTCAGGAGTTGGTGTAGATGGAGGGCAGTTAGAAGAGCTATTTGATGCCTTTTCCTGAACAAAAAAATACATAACTGTTAAAATTGTTAAGATTAATACTAAAATAAAAGAATCTCTTGAGCCTCTGGTAAAAAGGAAACAATTTCATTGCCTCCAGTAATTAATTTTGTTGCTATAAAACTTCTGAATTTCAGAATGTAAGTTTTCTTGTCATAGAACAGGTCTATTTTATGTAACCAAACATAATCACTTAAATATTAAAATTGTATCAGGCACTTGGCTTAGTGCCTGGCCTAGGCACTTGTTAAAACATAAGAAAGACACAAATCTAGTAACAAAATGGCAGTACTACTTAGGATGAAATTTATTGATGATTACTGATCAATGAAAATGGCAATAATAATATCTAATGTTTACAATAAGCTTATTATTTACCAAGCACTAAGTACTTAGCAGTCATTAATTCTTCAACAACCCTACAAAATATGTACTCTGCTAGCACTGAATAAAAAAGTTTCAAGGAGGCTGAATAACTTGCTGATGTCCAACTAGCTCTAAAGTAGCATTCCTGGAATTTGTGTTCAGATCTGCCAAATTTCAAAAGCCTAGTCATTTTCTTAAGACTTTATTCTGCTTCATACCAACACAGTCTTCTGTGCAAGGGTTACAACCAACTCTGCCTTCCCAGCTCTTCCCCATCCGTCCTATCTTTAATAAAATGAATATACATTTTGCCATAAAAAAACATTATAACAGGTGCCTCCCTGTTGGCACAAGGGGTTAAGTTGCAGTACTATTAAGCTATTGGCAGCCACTGTAGCATGAGTTAGATCCCCGGCCATGGAGCTGACCCACATGGCACAGACCTCTCCTGTCTCACCAGCTGCTCCCCTCAGCAGTGTGTTTCAGTGTATGTTCTACTCCCCACTCTGTCTCAGGTAAATCCTCTTATCATCTACCCCCTCAATTAATTCACCCCCCCACACCTCTGACCTCTACCCCAGCTCTTATATACATAAATACATAAAGTAAATCTTTTTTTAAAAATCACAAATAGGGAGGGTTGAGGGAAGATGGGAACACGAGGGACTGAGGTGATGGTGCACTGGTGAGATGGTGATGGGGAATACATGGAGATTACAATTAATGGCAAGTATATGTAAATTTTAAAATATTTTAATAAAACAAAATCACAAATAAGGAGAACTGATTCATAAAAGCATGAATATTTTATCATTAGAAAACCCAGTGATATATTATTTTACTACTTGTGCTCAAATCTATTTATGAAAGGAACACATAAACATTTTTTTTTTCCTTGTATAAGAACTTTTCAGTTCGACTCAATATAGTCTGCTTCAAGGAGTGAAAATAAAAGCCCTTAGATTTGAGAAAACACTAAACTCTTCCTGGTAAAGTCCATATGCCTATAAAATGAATTCCTGAATATTACATTGCAATGTATGCAACATTACACCAGTACAGTTCTCTCTGTTTTATAAGTACATCTAAGTGCCTACGTTTATGTATTTTTTTATTTTCTATTTATTTCTGTAGAAGAACTGGGGTGTAGACCAGAGGTATGGGGGGTGGTTGTGAGAAGATTCATCAGAGACAGAGTGGGGAGCAGAACAGCAAAATCTATTTAAATACACTACTGAGGGGAGCAGTGGGCAAGACAGGAGAGGTTTGCTGCACCACATCCGTTAGCTCCCTGGCCAAGGATCAAATTCAGGCAGAAGTCAGGCTACAGCAGTGATAGTGCTGAGACTTAACCCCCCAGGCCTCCAGGGAGGCCGCAAGTCCCTAAGTTTAATTGGAAATAAACTGAGGTTTCTTAAAATAAAGAAAAAAAGTTCTCAGCAATTTCAACATACTTTTCTTACATTAAAATTATGTCAGCTTGGTTTTCCAGGTTACCTAGTTTTTATTTAGTTGGTATAAAAAAAAAAAACAGCATATTTTCTAACTATAGATTTTCCTTTAATAAGTCTATATATAACTGACTAAACCAGGAACTGATGAGACTAAAGTAACAATCTTAAAACTATTTTGTGCAATTAGATTTTTTTTAAAAAGATTTATTTATTTATGCATACAAGAACTGGGGTACAGGCTAGAGGTCTGGGGGTGAGAGGATTCACCACAGACAGAGCAGGGAACAGAACAGGCAGACGGACTGAAACACACTGCTGAGGGGAGCAGCGGTCGAGGCAGGAGAGGTCTGCTGCACCATGTGGGTCCCCTCCCTGGCTGGGGATCGAACTTGCGCTGCTGTGCTGTGATGCTTCACAATGTGGTGCTCAACCCGCTGCGCCACCAGGGAGGCCCGCAATGAGATTTTAAAAATCAAAGTGGTTTGAGTTGATTTATATTTTGTCAATGACACTGAGTAACAAATGACATGATGTAACAACCACTTCCTTTTCACCAAGTAAATGCAGAATAAAATGCCAAATAAGACACAAATTCCTGCTTTCAAGAAGTTGACAAGTCAAATCAGTAAGGAAGAGAAAAAGACAATGATTTTTACACCTGAGCTAACAGAAGCCAAATGAGCAGACAAGCTCACTGAAAGAGATACTATGTATATATAAAAGCATGGCGAAAAAATCCTATAAATGATTAGGATATGGACAAAGAGCTAGTCAACAGGTAGATGAAAAATAGGACTGTGAGTAAATCTAACAGGGCAGTCAGATTCCTAAGGACATTAGGATTCTCTAAACTACTACAAAGGGGTATCCAGATTTGAAAAAGTCTATTGTGTAACTCAACTTTAAAAAGCTATTCACAATTAAAATTACTTCTAAAGATTTAATTACCACATTTAGTACAACTAACTACATTACAGTTTAATTTTTCAATTCTCAAACCTTTGCTTATCTAAGTTGCAAATAATAATCCAATAAATTATATTCTTAAAAATTTAGTAATTTTCTTAATTTTGTGTATTTGCTCCCTCAGAACAGTTTAGAAAGCAATGCTAATAGCCTAGTAAACAAGGAAGGTGAGGGTTCTAGCTTTGAAAAAGCTTCTTTGACCCAATGCCCCATCCACACACATTAAAAATAGTGCCCAACAAGGATCTCCCTGCTGGCACAGGGGTTGAGTTGCCGTGCTATGAAACCACTGGCAGCCACTGCAGCAGTTCAATCCCTGGCCAGAGGCTGACCCACATGGCGCAGCAAACCTCTCCTGTCTTGTCCATTGCTCCCCTCGGCAGTGTATTTCATTGGCTCTGCCTGTCCTGCTCCCCACTCTGTCTCTAGTGACTCTTCTCACGCCCACCCAAAGTCTGGCCTGTACCTCAGGTCTTGTGTACTAAAATAAACAAATCTGTTAAAAAAAAAATAGTGCCCAACAATATGATCATGCTCTAGGAATAATGTCAGTGCTAGTTCAGGTAAAGATAATTCCCCTCTCCATGAATCAAAAGTCAATGGTTGCATTTTTCACTTTATGTAATATAATTTGTATAATCTAATCCCAAAATCAATTTCAAATCGTGGATAAGAATTCAATCATAGCAACTGGAATTATTTAAAATTGGATCATAACCAACTTTTCCAGTTATGAATTTTTATCTTGTTAACAAACAGGTAGATAGTCTTCTGTTTTCATGGTTTTAGATCACAGCTATATTTACTCTCGACTATATTTTAAGAGTAAAAATGCATAGGTCTATAATATTTAATGAGCTACTCATAAAAATTTCAAAGCACAGCATTACCATGGGAAGTCACATAGCAATGAGATTGATTTCCAAAGAGCATAGGCCCCCGACAGCTTACCTTGACCTCCTTAGAGCTACTGGAAGTCTTCCCCTCAGTCTTCTTCTGTTTGGATGTGGAAGAACTGCTTTTACTGCTACCACTATTCTCCTTGTTGCTGTTATTACTTGACTTTAAGGAAGAAGACTGACTAATAGTCCTCTTCCGAGAGCCATGCTCCGCTTTTGGATCTTTTGAGGGAACAGGTCCAGCGGGAGAAGGCAACAGGTCCTTTTCTTTTGTAGCATTCTGCTTCGATGACCTGCCAAACCAAACAAATGCCCTCATTTCCCCACACAGTCATATAGGGGTGATGGATTTTTCCATTTCGCTTTGCTTTCAAGACAAATTTGTTTTTCCCAATTGGGTTACTAGGAGACATTTCTGTAAAACAGAATTACAAATTTCATGCAGGCAGGCATTTTATCTAGTTTCCCCACAGCCCTTTGGTGGCACATCCAGGGCCTAAACCTTGGAATGTCACACAAGTATTTCAGTAAATATTGAATGAATGTACAAATAGGAACAAAGAGATAAATGGCAAGCAAAAAATATTCATGCTTGTAAGTCAGTAATACTCTCCCAAGTTATAGGTAAGCTTGCTATCTACACAGAAAGTAGTGAAACTTTAATTCTTACCCCTAACTCCACTTAAAAAAATAAAAGTGATTAAATATTAAATGCTTTGTATCCCTATTAGCCAAAAGCAGAAGCTCCCACTATGTGGTATATATGTGTGTGTATATGGATATGACATGCACTTACTTAAAAGGAATATTCTAAAAGCATAATGGAAAGTATCCAATAGCACTAACATACATATATTTCAAATATGCAACATGTTTTGGGGACATACTCTCTGTTGCTAGATGGCTTGTGGCCTCCTGAATTCTTGTCCTCTGTTTTGGGTTTCTTGCTCTCACTGGCTCGGTTATCATCTTCATTCTGAATAAAAATAGAAAATAGCAGCTATCAGGTTTGATTTTTATTCATCTAACTTCAATTTCCAGCACTAGTCACCCCCAAATGGCTTATCCTGGATTACCTTCAGAAAGAAGATAATGAATGCTTAATAAATTAAGTTTTAAGGTTAAAAATTCTATTACCTTAGATATCAAATATCAAAACACATTTCCTAGTCTTTTAGATGGCTATCTTTATGCGAATGTTATATTTAAGGGAGATGCTGACTATGAATGATGTTAAAATTCATATTATATAAAGATAAAATCCACTTTTGGGCCTCCCTTGTGACGCAAGGGGTTGAGCGCTGCACTGTGGGGCTTCTGCAGCTGCTGCAGCACGAGTTCATCCCCAGTCAAGGAGGGGACCCACATGGCATGACAGACCTCTCCTGTCTCACCCACTGCTCCCCTCAGCAGTATACATCTGCCTGTTCTGCTCTCCACAATGTCTCTGGTGAATTCTCTCACCTCCCCACACCCTCCTGCCTGTACTCCAGTTCTTGTGTGCATAAATAAATAAAATCTTTTAAAAAATAAAAATAAAATTCACTCTCTAAAAATAAACCATTCAATGGTTTTTAATATATTCAGAGCTGTACAAGCATCACCATAATCAATTTTTAAAAAGATTTATTTATTTATTTATGCATACAAGCACGGGGGTACAGGCCAGAGGTGCCGGGGGGTGAGAGAATCCACCAGACAGAGTGGGGAAGAGTACAGGCAGATCAACCGAAATACACTGCTGAGGGGAGCAGCGGGCGAGGCAGGAGAGGTCTGCTGTGCCATGTGGGTCACCTCCCCAGCAGGAGGCAGGGATCGAACTCGTGCTGCAATGGCTGCGGTTTGTTTCATAGTGCGTTGCTTAACCCACTGCGCCACCAGGGAGGGCCCACCATAATCAATTTTTAGAATATTTTCATAAAACCCAAAAGATACTCTATATCCATGAACAGTAACTTCCTACTCCTTTTATCCTCAAACTGAGAGTGATTGATCCACATTTTTTTCTTTATGAATTTACCTTTTCTAAATATGTCATATAAATGGAATCACACAATATGTGTGGCCTCTATGTCTGGCTCCCTTCAATTAACATAATATTTTTATGTTAATTCATGTTGAAGCATGTATTACTACTTCATTTCCCTTTTGTGGCTAAACATATTCCACTGAAGTCATCCATTCACCAGTTCTGAGTCTTTTGGGTTGCCTCCAAGTTTTGGCTAATATGATGTAATACTGCCATGAAAATTCAATTATAACTTTTTGTATATGTGTTTTCTTTCTTTTGGGTAAACTGTGTTCCAAAGCGGCTATATCATCTTGCATTTCCAGTAGCACTGCATGAAAATCCTAATGCCACTTATCTTCACCAACACTTTCACTGTCTGTCTTTCTGATTACAAGTAAGCCGAATTTTTTTTTTTTTACAGTTTTTTTTTAATGTCCCAGCTGAAACAAAAGCTGGGAGCCCTTCCTGAGTTAATTTAAGCTTTCCTGTTTCCTTACTATCAGGGTACAAAATTGCAAACATTCTGCAAACCAAAAGAATGTGTTACCCTACACAAAAGATTAAAGACAGGCATGTGAAAATCTGAGAAAAGGGAATCTACAGCTTTCACTACCCTTGAGTGGATACTCCTCTCAGCACCACTTGATTTATCTTCAGGAACTAACATTGACACTTAATTTTACCAAACCCAAAAATCTCAAAGATCATCACCAAGTTTTCTAGTACTACATTTTTCTTTAAATAAAAATTACTTCCATGGGGGGAGTGTGGGGGGGAATAAAAAAAATTACTTCCTCTTTCTTTTCAACAAGAAAGCCAAATAGACATGGAGATGCAGATCTTTGTGAAGACCCTAATAGACAAGACCATAATCCTCGAGGTAGAGCCTAATAACACCACTGAGTACGTGAAGACCAAAATTCAAGACAAGGAGGGTATCCTACCTGCCCAGCAACAATGGATTTTTTTTTTTTTTAAAGATTTATCCATCCATGCACACAACAGCTGGGGTATAGGCCAGAGTCACGGGAGGTGAGCGTATTCACCAAAGTGGGGAGCAGAACAGGCAGACTGACTGAAACACACTGCCAAGGGCAGCAGCGGGTGAGGCAGGAGAGGTCTGCTATGCCATGTGGGTCCCCTCCCTGTCTGGACGCAGGGATCGAACCCGGCCCCAGTGGCTGTGGTACGCCTCAAAGTGCGTTGCCCAACCTGCTGTGCCACCAGGGAGGCCCGAACAATGGATTTCTGCTGGCAAAGAGCTGGAAGATGGTCACACCCTCTAAGACTACAATATTCAGAAAGAGTCTGCCCTGCACTTGGTGCTTTGCCTGCAGGGTGGCATCATCAAGCTGTCCTTCCACCAGGTGGCCCCCAAATACAGTTGCAACAAGATGATATACCAGTATTATTCTTACCTGTACCCCCAAGCTGTCAACTGTCCCAAGAAGTATGGCCACACCAGCAACCTGCATCTCAAGGAGGTCAAGTAAAGCCTTATACCTGGCTGGCTCTTTCTCTGCTCACAGGGTGGCCTCCTTCCCAAACCCCTAGCCTCTGGGTCTCAATAAAAGTTTCCCTTTCATTGACTGAAGCAGTAAAATTAAGTAAAAATTTACTTATAAGTATTAATATAAAAAATATGGGAGGAATGCACGACAATGAGATGTCAGTAAGGTGAGGCCATATGAGGCACTTCTTTGAAAGGAAGGGTTGTTTTATAGTACAAATTATATATGTTATAAATTTTAAGTAAAAGAGTAAAAATGACTTTATTTTCTATGTAATATTTTAGACATTTGAAAATCTTTTTTAAAAGAGATTTACTTTTATTTATTTATGCATACAAGAAATTGGGTGTAGGCTAGAAGTACGGGGTTGAGGGGATTCACCAGAGACAGAGTGGGGAGCAGAAAAGGTGGATCTACTGAAATACACTGCTAACAGGAGCAGCAGGTGAGACAGGAGAGGTCTGCTGCACCACGTGGTTAGCTCCCTGGCCGGGAACTGAACTATTGCCACAGTAGCTGGTGATAGCTTGTTAGCACTGAGACGTCAATCCTGTACCACCGGGGAGACCCCCAACATTTGAAAATCTTATAAAGAATATGTACTATTTTTTAAGTACAAAAAAGATCATTTTTTGTTCCATAAAAAATACCTCAGGGCCTCCCTGGTGGCTCGGCAGGTTGAGCACCGCACTGTGAAGCATCTGTGGCACAGTGGCACGAGTTCAATCCCCGGCCAGAGAGGGGACCCACATGGTGTAGCAGACCTCTCCTGCCTCGCCCGCTGTTTCGGTCAATCTGCCTATTCTGCTCTCCACCCTATTTCTGGTGAATCCTCTCACCTCCCACGATTCTGGCCTGCACCCCAGATCTTGTATGCATATAAATAAATCTTTAAAAAAATTAAATTAAAATTTAAAAAATTTTAAAAAAAACCTCTCAGTTTTCCAAACAGCAGACCTCTCATATACAAGCTCTTATTCCATATAATTCTATCTATGGATTAGATCCCATAACAAAGTCTAACAATCCCAGGCTATGGGTTAAAAAGGGCCCTAAACAGTTAGCTAGTTGTACAAAGCATCCCTAAACTACACAGTGGAAATTCCTTAGTTTATCATTAATGGATGTGGTGTCACTTTTCTAAAATTCAAACTTTAATATTCTAGTTTGTCCAACTACATATCATTATCTTTACAAAGTACTGGTAAGAAAAGGAGAGAGGGGGTCTCCCTGGTGGTACAAGGGGTTAAGTTGCAGCACTATGAAGCTATGGGCAGCCACTGAAGCACGAGTTCAATCCGTGGGAGCTGACCCACATGGTGCGGCAGACTCATTCTGTCTCGCCCGCTGCTTCCCTCAGCAGTGTATTTCAGTCAGTTTGCCTGCTCTACTCCCTACTCTGTCTCAGGTGAATCCTTCTACCCCTCTACCCCACCCAGCCTCTGGCCTACACCCAGATCTTGTATGACTAATCAATAATCTTAAAAAAATAGAGGAAACCAGTCTGGCTTACTTCATTATAAGAAAATACCATACTCGCTGTGTCTGAGATTCTCAAGTTCAGTGGGAATTGGGGTTTTATTCTGAGCCTACCCAGTGTAGTCATTCTGGTGACTGCTCATACTTTCAGTATTTTGAAATTACATTCAAACATTTACAGATATGTATTAAGGGAAATTATACTATTATTTGATACAGATTATTAAAATTAACTTTTCTCTAAAAATTCCTCATTAGAGCTGGAAGATCAAATTGTTTCTTCCAGAGTTTTCATCTGTTTAAGTTGTTTACTTCTTTTCATTATGTCTATTATCCTCTAATCACAGACATTGTAAGTTTTCATATTTCTTTGCTTCAAAAAGCTGTGGTATATTTACACAGTAGAATATTACTCAGCAATCAGGGTCTCCCTGGTGGCGCAGTGGGTTAAACAATGCATTATGAGGCAAACGACAACCACTGCAGCAAGAGTTCAATCCCTGCCTCCAGCCAGGGAGGGGACCTACAAGGCTTAGCAGACCTCTCCTGCCTCACCCACTGCTCCCCAGTAGTGTTTCAGTCCATCTGCCTGTTCTGCTCCCACTCTGTCTCTGGTGAATCCTCTCACCGCCCTGGACTCTGGCCTGTACCCCAGTTCTTGTATGTATAAATAAATAAATTTAAAAAAAAAAGAATATTACTCAGCAATCAAAAAAGATAAAAACTTATGCCATTTGAGGCAACATACATGGAGCTGGAAGGGATTATGCTAGCTGAAATAAGTCATAAGGAAAAAGATAAATATCGGATGATCTCACTTGCAAGTGGAATACAGAGAAATCAAACAAAAAGTCAAGAGAAAAATCAAAACTAGCAGATCCGAGGCATACGGCAAATGAAAGAGAAAGAGGGAGGTCACAACAGAGGAAGGAAGTGCACAGGGGAATATGGTAATGGCTCATGCATGACATGGTGGTGGAAGTCCTATGAGAACTACAATGATGTAAGGAAAAAAAATTTAATTAATAAAAAAGTATATAACCAAGTTTCATCTCTAAATCCTAATTACCCTGTGTGAGAGCTGGCTATGGGCCAGCAAATATTTTCAGTTCAGACTTGCAGGCATGGGTTTCAAAAATGGAAAAAAACTGGAGCACAGATACATATATACACACACAGCAGTTGGTAAAATTCTTAAGGAAGTGTCAAAACTGGTGAGTCAATTTTTTACCTGGAATTAGTAATTTAACAAGTGTGACTTGTTCTGGATATAAGAGAGAAGAGCTCAAGGGGCTGTGACAACCAGGGGAGTACACATCCCAACTAGTCATGTAAGTCCAAAATTCTGAGAAGGCTATGATGGTCCACTGCAATCTCCACTTTATTCTCACCTCTACACTGGCCACCATGTAACTCGGAAGAGAAATATCAAGTCATGTTTCACATGATCAGAAACCACCTTACTTTATAAAAAGAGGCAGGGGCACACTGGTCCTCAGTTGTTCTCATTCTATTCTACAGAATGTTCTCTGTAGTTGCAAATGGGCTTTGGGCACATCATCTATTTTCCCTCATAGCAACTACTCAGTTATTTTTGGCTCACTGAGATTTCCACAACATCTGATTCTGATGTTTAAAAACAAAACAGCAACAAACCCCTTTACTAACCTTATGCTTTCTCTTGCCTTTATTGGAAACTTTTTCTGAGGTTTGTTTCTGAGCCTCTCTTGTGTGCTTTTCTGGCACATTTTTCTTTTCCCCCTTGGGTGGCTCTGCTTCTTTGTAAGGCTTTCCTGGTATTCTAGTCAAGAGATTCAGGTCAATCTTCACAATAAGTGGATACCTGTCATCAGGCTCACTGAGGGGTGAAAGAAGTTCCTTCTCTTCCATAGGAGAGAACATTCGTTGCCGAAAAAAGCTATCTTCTTCCTCCACTGAGGAGGGCTTAACAGGAGTCCTATTACTCTCGGGGTACTTAGGAGTTTGTGAGGAAGGAGGAAGGCTCTCGCTTTCATCCGAATCTGAGGATGAGGTATCTGTTTCTATGATTTCCCTTGATTTCTGGGAAGATTTACTCGTTGACTTGTATTTCTTTTTCTCAGTTGAAGGTCGAGGGGAAGATTTGGACTCCTTTTTAATATTGGGTTTCCGTGAGCCTTTGGTGGCTGCTTTGTGTCTGCTAGAAGGCATGCTGGTAGCCATGTCTACAGGGGTTTCACTTTCTATCTTCAGGCCTCCACGAGGCTCTTCAGCAGCTGCCTTCTCAGCCTTTTTGGGTTGTTTCTTGCCTACAGTCCTCCTCTGTGTTGTGCTGTCACTCTGTGCAGGAGACTTTTGTCTCCCTCGTCCACTTTCTGATCCCTTTTGGACAGTTTTGGAGTCTCGTCCAGGAGTAGCAGAACTTGTTTCTTTAGGTGCGCTTGGATCAGTATAACTATTCCCTGTGCCCTGTTCTCGGCCTTCCTTTTTATAGCCTTGAGATGATGGAATATTACTGTCCACAGATGAAGCTGGTGACACTTTATGTGGGTTCACTTTATTCAACCAGTTATCAAGTTGCCATTTGTTTGTTGGTGGTGGTTCAGGCTGTAAAACAGAAGTAAAGCATGCTTTTTCCAATACCCATATTATATATTTTATATTCTCAAGGAAAAGGAAAAAAAAAATCTCTAATACCACAAATGCATTTGCTTTTTATAGTTCTGATTACACCAAAGCAAAGAGTTGAATATTAGCTATTAGCTTTAATCACTTGAATGAGAAGCTTAATGTTATAAATGGCTTTCAAATATTAAACATTTCTATCATGAAATCAATTTCTAGCAAAACTACTAACGATCATACAGTATATTCGAGAAAATGATACAGAACCAATGGATTTTTTTAACCAAGTTTTATCAGTCTAAGTAAAATTATAGTCTATGAAGTGCTTCCTATCCACAATAACTATGTAAAATGAGATATACTGATACACAAAAATAAAGCCCAAGTTAAATAAACCCAGTATTTTAGTGACCCAAATATGACTTCAATAGTTCCTAATCTAGACCAAAGACTTGTTAAGTAACAAAGACACGGAAATATCTAGGTTTCCTCTAAAACATACAATTGAATTTCTATTTTCTCAGAATATGCAAGCTTCTTTCCTTCAACTTTCATATTTGCGCTAGGTCTTAGCTGGCTGTCACCAGGGGCCTTGAGAGAGTCTATGGGAGGTATCCTCTGCTTTTCTCTCACCTCAGGAGATGCACTCTGGGATGGCTCATTTGCCTCACTATCACTGGAACTACTTTCACTCTCTGAGTCAGATCCAGAGCTGCTTTCAGATCCACTGTGGCTGCTAGAATCATCCCTTGAGTTATCAGCTCCTTCACTATTATGGTGTGAAGGTTCAGAATTACTGAAAGAGATAAAACAGGTAATCTGACCAATAGTTTATTTTTTTAGTGACAATAGAAAAACATTCAAATCTAACCAACCTTACATTTACTAATTGTTAAGCTGCTACAATTCTAGAACTTCATTATAAATGAAATACTTTATAAATTAAAGGTTTCTCATATGCTACTTAATTGTTAGTACTTACCTTTCAGTAACAATTTTACTAAGGGATAATTTGCCTAACTTCACTCATTTAGATTATACAATTCACTGATTTTCAATTTAAAAATTTGTATAAACACCACTACAATTTACAATATTTACTTTAATAAGGTCAATTATTGGGCCTCCCTGGTGGCACAGTGGGTTAAGCAACTCACTATGAAGCAAACAGCAGCCACTGCAACACAAGTTCGAACCCTACTGCGGGCTGGGGAGGCTGACGCACATGGCGCAGCAGACCTCTCCTGCCTCACCTGCTGCTCCCCTCAGCAGTGTATTTCAGTCTATCTGCCTGCTCTGTTTCCCACTCTGTCTCTGGTGGATCCTCCCACCCCCCACACCTCTGGCCTGTACCCCAGTGCTTGTATGCATAAATAAATAAATCTTTTAAAAAAATAAGTAAGGTCAATTATGGTATCACTACAAAATGTTAGCATGCTGATCCCATCATTCCAAATAAAGCAAGAAATAAAAGGATGCTTACCTTCCTGGTGTACTTCTCGGCATTGTCTTATCACAATCCTAAAATTAAAACATGAAAGGAAATATGTGAATGAATAAAGAACACCCTATCTGCTTAATGTGAACAAGAACTGAACTCTTAGAAAAACTGACTTTCCTATGGTATGCATCAATATTCAGTTAACACAACACGGTGGTTTATAAAGAGTAACCAAATTGCCAAGATAAGATATAAAGTTTTAATAGTTCTACTTGTCAACAAGCTTATGAAAATGGATCATGTTCTCATTCATAGTAAGTGTTAAGGAAAAGTAAATTTTTAAAAATAAGAATAAAAAGGCTTAAAGACAGACAGCAGAAAACTGTAACGTTCCAATGTCAGAAAGCAGGAAGACACTTATTTCAAGTAACTAGATTATAAATGTATTAATTAAAATACAACAAAAACAAGTATTAGATGAAACTGGAAAAACCATATAGTATTAAACATACCTGTTCCCCATCACTGTCTTCACTGCTGCTTAATTTTAAGTCATCTTTTAACATACTAGAGGGAAAAAACAGAAAGTATTATTACTTTTGGAACAGTTTATCATGGCATACCAGAGTATGAAATATCCACCAATAATTCTAGAAATAATTACGTTGGTAGCTAGAGACTGAATTGAAAAACAAAGAACCAGCAAACTATAACCCATCTAGTTTGATTCACATACAGAATAAAAACTGAATAAGAGGAAATTAACAATCTTGTATACTCTTTAGTTTTCCATATGTAAAATATATCTTTCTTGTGTAATTTAAAAAAAAGCCACCTTCTACAAAGTCTTATGCTCACTTCACCTTTAATTTTTCCCTAACTGCAAACACATGAACTCATTTATCATTAAAACAAATTACCCAACTTATATACAACAGTCCACTAGGCAAATAAAACTTCTCAAAAGTTAGCTAAAATGAAAGGGTAAGCTATTCTCTATCTTTGTCCCCATCATGAAGAGAGATTTGTATAACTATTGGCAACTGGATAATTTGTGAAAACCAGAACACAAAGTCCAAGTTCAAGTGCCCTGTGTTAAAGTAACAATTTGGGCCAATATAGAGCCATTACTTACATAACAGAAATGACAATGTGTGAAATAAAAAATAACCAGGTTCCAAATCTTCCCTGATCAAAATTCAAATCAATTAAAATACACAAATACTATATAAGCTAATAGTTTCTGGAATTAGTGTTTAAGTATAAAAATTTAAGTTTTCCTGAAGGCTACAGAATCAAAATTAAAATTAAAATCTGAGCATCAAACCAAAAACACTTCTTGCCTTTATACAGGAGTGAAAAAACCTAATACAAAGCTTAGGGAGAACTGCAACTAGAAAAATGTAAATTTCTCATTAGGAGTAGTTTCATTATATTTCTGCTTAATATTTCTTGACAATCTCCAATTAGTGGGAAAGAAATCCTCAGTCCAATAACTACTTGTAGTGCCCCCTCAAAGCTTAACCAGAGTTTCTAAACCTGACCCCAAATTTAGAGCATTACATAGAGGATCACCTAGAAAGAAAGTAACCAGATAATAACAAAATTATGTAAAGGTTGACCCAATTAAACAGGATAGGAAAAAAAGAGATTTGCATTGGACATGGTCTTAGTGTATCTTTATGTTGATTTCTTGTAAAGAAATGTACTTACTCTGAATTCCCTTAGCCCTTATGATTTAATAATGGCAGCTCAATAAATATGTTTATACATGTGACTATGTCAAAGCTTTTGTCAGGTTGCTCAAAGTCCTGCATTCTTTTGTCCCCCGGCAAAAAAGTAATAAGCACCTACAAAAGGTTCACTTCAGTTCCTTGTGTGTGAAAAAATGTAGTTAAGTAGGAATACAATATGAATTCTTTAGCAGTGAGAGGGAACTTTTAATATCATATGTTCTCAACTTCAATTCTTCCTATATGTAGTATAAGTGGTTACGAGATTGAGGTTATCAGAATAGACTGTCTTTGCTTTAACCACTGAGTGAACTTGTGTTCTCAGAAATTAGTTTTTTAGCTGAAATTTCACCCAAAATATTACACTACTACATTTTCGTATATATTGCTGGTTTTGGCCAAAAGTGGGAAAACTTAATGACAATGCAACTATGCCTTGTTCACATTTTATGTTCAGTGGATAAGTAGTAGGTTTGCCAAGAATAATGCTGACTTTTAAAAATATACTCTTTACTGAAAACAAACTATGAATATAAACACAAACCACAATTCATCTCAGAAAAAGGGAAGACAAATTATGGCCCACAACCCAAATCCAGACTGCTGTCTGTTGTGAAGAAAATTTTATTGGAACACACATGGTCTGAGGCTCCTTTCATGTTACACTGGCAATGCTGACTAGGTGACAGAGACCTTCTGGCCTTGTAAAACCTAGTATTTCACTATCTGTTTCTTTATACAAAGTTGCCTAATCCTGACCTTATAAGATTAAGTGCATATTTCTAAATGTTGTTCTAACTATCCAGACCCTACAAATAAATTTTAGAAAATATAAGACAAGGGCCTCCCGGGTGGCGCAGTGGGTTAAGCAATGCACTATGAAGCAAACCGCAGCCACTGCAGCACGAGTTCGACCCCTGCTGCTGGCCAGGGAGGAGACCCACATGGCGCAGCAGACCTCTCCTGCCTCGACCGCTGCTCCCCTTAGCAGTGTGTTTCAGTCAGTCTGCCTGTTCTGTTCCCCACTCTGTCTCTGGTGAATCCTCTCTCCTCCCGCGACTCTAGCCTGTACCCCAGCTCTTGTATGCATAAATAAATAAATCTTATAAAAAAAAATAAGACAATAAGTATTAACTTACGATTTAGACTGGTGTCCATTTGAAGTTTTAGAAGAAGGATTATATCTTTCTAGAACAAAAAGAATGTAGAAATCAGTATATGAAATATGGTCATTTGAACTGTAAAGTATCTACAAAAACATTCTCAAATAACCATAAATAAAAATAAGATATAATTATTTACCCATCAAATTGGTAATAGTTTACAATTTGACAATATGATATACTGGTGGAAACGGGCTTGCTCAAGTTCTGTTTGTAGGACTATAAATTCAGTGTTTTTCTGGAGGATACCACTATCTGGTCAATACTATAAATCCACGTATCTACTAATCTAGTTACTGTAACAAATGGAGTTTGCCTTACAGATATCTCTGGAAGACTACATACCTACCTCTACACACACACACACACACACACACACACACACACACGCCACACACGCACAGGGATGCTTATTATGGTATGGTTTTTAAGAGTAAAAGATGGAAATAAATGTTTGTCAAAAGGGACTGGTCAAATTTTAGTATTTTCATACAATATAATACCAATTTTAATGCTAAAAAGAATTACGCTCAAGTTTTATATTGATATAGAAAGTTTTAAAATAAACATAACCAGGTAATAAAAGTATAATTCCATCTTCTAAGTTAGCATTGGGAAGGGAAATGGAGGGAGGGACAAAGATGAGATGTTCCTATAAGAAGATTTTAAAGAGGAAAAAGGTAAACTTTCTGGCCTATAGCTAGTTATTTTCCATATATCAAATGTTGGGTCCCTTTACCCTATAACTAAAAGCTTTGAAACAGAACTAAGAAATATCGAGTTTATTACCATTAAAAACAACTTTTTTTCTAAAGTTTGTCTCTTTGTTTTCAGATTAGAAAAGACAAGGGTCAAAAAGTTTCATATTTTTATCCCTCAAAATAGTTTACAACCAATATAAATCTACTCTATTTAAAAAGTTATTGTTCTTGGCCAGAGAACACTTATTTGGTACAGGGTATATAGCAAAGCCCAGACATTTCCCATGTTTCCTGACCTGTACCACTATCCATTCCCACAGCCACCATTTCTTGGAACCACACTTATATTCTCTTTGGCTACTTTCCTCTCAAGTTCTTCTAAAGCAAAGAAAGAAGAGGTAGAGAAGGGTTGAACAGCAGACTTTCTTCCCAAATCAGAAGATCCAGTAAGAATGAATAAATTATAGAATAGAGAATAGCCATGATCAGCTACAATGACTCCTTCTTACCTGGAGTTTTACCACCATATAACCAAGTACCTTAAAAAATAGTTAATTTTGATCTCCGGTAATCTAAAACTTTTCATTTTACAAGCATACCGAGATCAATTCCACCCAGTTCTTACTCCAACCATAAAAAATTGGGTTAAGACATGCAAAAGAATTATTAAAGCAATACATGATATGACCACAAAAACAAAATGCTCAAAAAAAACCTTATTTTGAAAACTGAGAGGAAAATCAATACTCACTTTGTTCTCCAGGTCCAAAATTGGACTGCTGAGACTCCTAAGAAAAAAGTACATAAAATTATAGTGACATTAAGAGAGAAAGATTCATTAGTAGAAAATGTTTCAAATTAAACTATTCAATTCCAGCTAATTCAAAGAAAGATCCACTGAGTTCCTAAGAATGCATTAAGAAAAACCACCAAAAGAATTTAACGATCCCTTCTGATCAGTCTCCGAAATTTTGTGGCCAATAATGGACTATCCAGATCAAATGCAAAAAGCATCAAGCTACCTAATAGTTTTTATCACTCATTTCAGCATCATCCACGGTACTTATTTACTAACTTAGAGCCATGAGAAAAGAGTGATTTCAATTTAAGATTCTTGATCTTTAGAAAAAGTTTAATTAAAAAAAAATGGTAATACTAAAAACCGTTTTCTAGGATGATAACAATTGTACAACTGATTTAAATTTTGTTCCTTTCCTGCTCCCAATATCTTATAGTGAGCAACTTAAGAAAGGTATTGTCTTTGTAAGTGTTCCACTAGCACAATGCCTGGCAGTGTAAGTACCAATAAAAAGAAAGCCAAAACATCACCATCAGTGAAAGAAATATGGTTTTCCAAAGTCATGATCAAAATAGCTACTTTTACATGTGCAAACTGAACATTTTTCTAGTTTAAGTTTGTGGTACAAAAAAAAAAAAGTTTGTGGTACATAATCTAGTACTAAAATTATACAAGCATCCCTGAAAGCCTACTTAAAAATAAGCACACTTTTCCTTCAATTTCAATGACAGAATTGTCTGTGAAAGAGATATCCCAACAGTGACAAAATACAGTTTTGCTGTTAAAAATGCTATAAACTACATCTACTGTCAAATGATTTTCAACAAGGGTGCCAAGAGTAAACAACAAGGAAAGAATAATCTTTTCACCAAATGGTGCTGGGAACACTCATATGCAAAAGAATGAAGCTAGGTGCTTATACCTCAGACAATATAAAAAAAAAATCAAAATGGATCAGACACTTAAATGTAGGAGTTAAAACTACAAAACTCTTCAAAAAAAAATGCAGTACCCAATCTTAACAATCTTGTATTTGGCAGACTCCTTACATGTGATGCCAAAAGCACAAGACATTAAAAAAAAAAGATAAACAGAACTAAATAAAATTAAGAAATTTTGTGCTTCAAAGGACACCCCAGAAGTGAAAGATAATTTACAGAATGGGAGGAAATAAATGCAAATCACGTATCTGATAAGGGACTGGTATCTATAATGTATAAAGTTCTTACAAATGGTAAAAAAAAAATCCAATGAAAAAGAAATGGTAAAGGATCTGAATAGACAGTTCCTCAATGAAGATAACTGGTCAATAAAGCACACAAAATGATGTTGTTTGACATCATTTGTCACAGGGAAATGCAAATTAAACCACAGAGATATCACATCACACTCATTAAGATGATTAGAATAAAAAAGATACCAAGCATTGACAAGAAGATGGAGAAATTGGAAGCCTTGTGGGAATGTAAAATATATAGAACTGCCTTGGCAAACTTTCTGGCACTCAAGTTAAACAGAGTTATCATGTGATACAACAATTCCATTCATAAGTATACTTCCAAGTGAAATGAAAGTATGTATCCACATTAAAACTTCTACACAAATGTTTACAGCAGCATTATTGACATGAGTCAAAGCCTGAAACAACCCAAATGCCAATGATTAATATATAAACCAAATGTGATACATGTAAATGCACACAATACAGTAGTTTTTGTCCAAAAAAAATTTTTTGAACATGATACATGCTACAACTCTCAAGAACTGAAATCATTATGCTGAGTGAAAGAATCCAGTTGCAAAAGACCACACAGTTTAAGATTCCATATACATGAAATATCTAGAAGAGGGAACTACATACACAGATTAGATTAGTAGCTATACAGGGCTACGAAAAGGACAGAAAGAAGTGTGTAATAACTAAAGAGTAAGGAGTTTGTTTTTGAGGAGATGAAATGTTCTAACCCTGACTGTAGCAACAGTTGCATAATCTACACTACCTATAAATATACTCAAAACCATTTAATTGGATATTATAAATGGGTAAATTACATGGTATGTGAATGACCTCTCAATAAAGCTACCTTAAAAACCAAAAGAGAATTACCAAGGGGTAATTCCTGTGAATGTGTACAAATTAAAAGAACTCTCTACCATTCCCTTGAATTGCTAATTATCTTATACTCATTTACCTGGTAAGTGACCTAAATATTAATAATCCAAGCTTTCAAGTAATCTTTCTACTTTCCATCACCTCTCACCAGTCAGCTGGTCATCTAATGCTACTGGATGACCATTTGTCTCTAATATCAACTATCTCCAAAACAGCTAATTCAATGCAGTGCTCTCTACTTTCCAACTACATAGCAAGAGTCCTCACTTTTTTCCATCTACAATAGTCATCTACTGGGTCTTCTTGACTTGATTCTCACTTCTTCACTCAACTATAGTCTCCAGGTGACCATTCTAAAGCCCAAGTCTTAGTATGAGTCATCATCACTCTGCTATATTTCATGCAAATTCACTGAAATACACTGCTGAGGGGAGTAGTGGGCGAGATAAGTGAGGTCTGCTGTGCTGTGTGGGTCAGCTCCATGGCTGGGGGTTGAACTCATGCCGCAGTGGCTGGTGATAGCTTGATACCACTGAGACTTTAACTACTGCACAACCAGGGAGGCCCAAAACCCAAACTCTGTGATATGACACTTACATGTATCTAAGCACTGGAACAACAGAATAATAAATAAATGAGTTTAACACCCAACTGAACATCAGTGAGTATCTTTGCAATTATGCAAATAAGGGAAAAATGGCAATTGTGAGAAGTACAATAAAGGATGAATACATACACAATATTATATAAAAGCTTATAATTAACTATATATATGTAGGTGGGGAGGCTCGGAGAAGGAGGGCGAAAGAGAGCCAATACTGGCCAGGAAGATGAGCAAATGTAACCCTTAGTTTGAGAATTGAAAGATATATAAGAAACAAACTAGGGGGTCTGCATGGTGGCTCAAGAGGTTAAGACGGAGTACTATGAAGATATCTCCAGTCATAGCACTAGTTCAATCCCTCGCCAGGGCAGTGACCCACAGGCGCCCCCCTCCTGTCTCAAGGAGCAGTCCTCCCCTCAGCAGTGTACTTTAGCAGACCTGCCTGTTCTGCTCCCCACTCTGTCTCTGGTGAATCCTTTCACCCATCCTAGCCTCTGGCACCTCTGACCTGTACCCCAATTCTTATATGCATAAATAAATAAACCTTTAAAAAAAGAAAAAAGAAACAAACTAGGACAGGAAAGGACAGGTACAGTTCAGGACAGAGAACAGCATGTGCAAAGGGCATCAGGATGTATTGTAATAAAGGCAGCCAATAGGAGAAAAAAATAAGAACTAAAAGCTGTACTTTTACCTACTTTTGATATCTCCAGTTTTGCTATGGAAGCCTATTTCAATATTGTTTTCTGACAAAGGAATGCATTTTAAGTTTGTTCTCTCTGTACTGGATTTGAGTCATTTTCACTGAAGCAAAAAGATAAAAGTTTTTGACAAAAGAATAGACCACTGGGAGAAACCTTAAGAGGTGTTTTTAATAAAAACTTTCTAGTTTTGATGTATGTTTAAGGGCTGAACTGAGTATCACATAAGCCAAAATATTACCGAGTATGAATCAGGACACTTTCATAGTTTCACTGGTTACTATTCTCAAGGCACATTATACAGGAAAGCAACGTTAATGATATAAAAACATTCAAACTAGTGATGACAATACATTCTTTTGGGTTTTTTTTTAATTTTAATGATCATGGCATCCTATTTCTACTTTATACTGGTAGATAAAGAACTCATAGTAGGAGCAAGAAATTCTCAGGTTGGCCATTTTTTTGCTCAGAAATGTACTTTAGTGTTACTTTCAACAATAATTTCATTGCAGGTATATCTTTAAAGCCACTTGTGCATTCATGAAGATTAGTTGAGTTAAACCAGCTAATATAATCTATAAATCTTAACCAAGCATATTTAAATCTACAACATGCCACAGCTAAGATAAATAAATGAAAGCAAGCCTATCAGTATGTCCATACTGAGAGATCTAAACTTCACTTGGGATACCCCACATGTTATAAGTAAAATATGACCATCTGCCATTCAGATCAAGAGAAGTAATTCTCTTTTGATTTATCGTCTCTTTTTCTTCTATGATTGAAAAGCAAATAAACTGAAGTTGTTAGAACTGAAAAATAAGAGTAGATTCATTTTTTCTCGACTCTCCCTTCTCCAATGCATACTATACTGGGGTATGTGTTTCCCACTTTGGAGACCACTGACTTACCAGAGTGGTAACAATAAAGATGCAAAAACATAAATGGAATTCAAATATACTTAACAAGGTAAAATCATTAGGATTTAGTGACAGTCTATGGGGTCTGATGGAGAAAAAAGTGTCAAACAACTATTGGTTTTTCTAGCTTTACTAAGATAAGGAGCAAGAGAAGAGAACCATGCATTCTTCCTCTTTGTTTGCTTTGGGTTGGGAAACAGCATGGAGAATCACCAGTTCTTCCTGAAAGATGTATCAAAGGTACCTGAAACATAGTATCTAAGAAATGTCAAGCACATAGCTGGATATATGCATGTGAAGTCAAATACGTTTGGGTTTAAAATTAAAATTTTGTTGAGATAAAAATTTGTGAAACACTTAGGTAAAGAGGAATAGGGTACAGGGCCTCCCTGGTGGCGCAGTGGGTTAAGCAACGCACTAAGAAGCAAACCGCAGCCACTGCAGCACGAGTTCAATCCCTGCTGCCAGCCAGGGAGGGGACCCACATGGCACAGCAGACCTCTCCTGCTGTGCCCGCTGCTGCCCTCAGCAGTCTGTTTCAGTTGATCTGCCTGTTCTGCTCCCCCGCTCTCTGTGGTGAATCCTCTCACCCCTCCCCCCCCCACACCTCTGGCCTGTACCCCAGTGCTTGTATGCATAAATAAAATAAATCTTTAAAAAAAAAAAAGAGGAATAGGGTACAAAAAGGAGTGAGCTTATGTCAAACCAAGATACCTATAGGTGCACATCTAATTAAACACTAATATGTAATTCCTTTTTCTTTTGTATTATTTCATTTCCACACCCAAAAGTTTGACACTCTATGGAAAAACACATTTCTTCTTTTGTATTCTCTTATAATATCCAGCATAAAGCCTGAAAAAACTTACTTTTATAGACAGAGATAGAGAAGAAAAAGGAACAGCCAGAGAGCAAAGTAAATCTTCATATGCAACATATAGTGGAAGACAAGGAAAAGAAAAAGGTTAAAACAATCTTCAATGTTCATGAGAAACCCAATAAAGACTCAACAAAAAAAGTTACTTGGATTTGCCAAAATCCATTTTTTGGTAACTCTAAAAATGATAAATCCATTTGCCATTGGTAACTCTATGAAAATAGTTTTGGTAAGATATTAAGGAGTAAGCACAAGATTAGACTGAACTGTGGAGTGACTGGAGAAAAGGATATAGACAGCAAATATAAACCACTCTAATAAATTCAGCTTTAAAGAGGAAGGAGTGATCATAAACAGAGGAATTTGGGGGTGGTTTTTAGGTTATTTTTAAATGAGACAGATTCAAGAATATTCAAATGAATAATATGGATTCACTAAATTAGCTCTCCAAATATTTTCCTAAACTCAAACTTCTACTACCTACCTGTCAACTGCTCTTTCCAATCTACCAATAGCTACCTGTTAAATGTTTCTTCAGACCTGTTTACTGGCATAATTTTTTTTCTGCTATGATCCTTATCTTCCCATGTCCTCGCAGCAGGCCTATAACTTTGTTTCCTAACCACAGTTGGTGTCGTTTTCTTTAAGATGCTATCTCCAATTTCCCTAAATATCAAAACTTTGTTACTTCTCTGTCCTCTCATTGAACCTCATCTGTCCACACAGTTAGTGCACAAGGAGAGTAAATACCTACTAAAGCTTTATATAAAGCTTGAAACTGTCAATCTATTACACACAAAAGTGTAGTCACTGAAAATTCAGAGAATAAGACGAATTACAAAAAGGAAAAAACCAACCTGTAAAAGCAACCCAACCTAAGCTAAAAGTCAATATTACAATGAAAAACTGAAATATTTCAGAGATATCAAAAATCTAAACACAGCTAGATATACTTATTGAAATTCAGTTATCAAATACCTGTTGAATGTCTACAAGGTGCCCTGAACTGGTTTAGGTATCGACACACACTTTTCCAATTGCCTCTTTAAATACCAATCTTACAGTAGGGTGATATGTAAATTGTTCTACAGCTTCTAGAACACCAACAAAGGTTGTTCCAAACATGCAGTTAATATGTGCAGAGGTCAAAAACTTTAAAACTAAATACACAACAATAGAAACTAGCCCTAATGAAAAGTTGATATATTTCTTTTTAAGAAAAAGATTTATTTATTTTATACATACAAGAACTGGAGTACAGGCCAGAAATTGGGGGGGGGGGTGAGAGGATTCACCAGAGACAGAGTGGGGAACAGATCAGGCAGACTGACTGAAACACATTGCTGAGGGGAGCAGCGGGCGAGGCAGAGAGGTCTGCTGCGCCATGTGGGTCCCTCCCGAGCCGGCAGTAGGGATCGAACTCATGCTGCAGTGGTTGTGATTTGCTTCATAGTGTGTTCCTTAACCCACTGTACCACCAGGGAGGTCCGAAATGTTGATATATTTCATAGATAGAAAACTGAAAACAAAATTTAAAAACCAACCAAGGGGCGTGCCTGGTGGCACAAG
The DNA here is from genome assembly GCA_019455555.1 of Galemys pyrenaicus. NCBI lineage: Eukaryota > Metazoa > Chordata > Mammalia > Eulipotyphla > Talpidae > Galemys > Galemys pyrenaicus. The sequence goes on along the minus strand of JAGFMF010012090.1, from coordinate 233,414 downwards.
GGGTTAAGGTACAGCACTATGAAGTTTTCCGCAGCCACTGCAGCACACATTACGTCCTCAGCCATGGAGGTGACCCACATGGCACAGCAGACCTCTCCTGTCTTGTCTGCTGCTCCTCCAGCAATGTATTTTTCCAATTTTCCAATTGCCTCTTTAAATACCAGTCTTACAGTAAGGTAATAGGTTTTCCTCCCCTCTGTATCTCTGGTGAATCCTCTCACCCCCACACCTTTGGCCTGTACTCCAGCTTTTGGATGCATAAATCAATCTGAAAAAACAAAACAAAACACAAACCAAAAAAACACACAACCAAATAGCACATATCTGAAATGTGGAACAACTTCAAGAGGTCTGATATACATGAAACTGGATTTCCTGAAGAACAGGAGAAAAGGGTTTTCTTTTACCAAAGAAATATTTGAAAGAAATAATTCAAAATGTAATGAAAGTGATAAACCCAAAGTTCCAAGACGCTCAAAAACAAAACAAAATCCAAACACAGAAGAGAACTACACCAAAACATCAAAACTGAGCGGCTTAAAATAAGCAATACCCATGCATTAGTTAGTTATGACAGGTTAACTCATTAGATAAGTTAGTTTATGACAAATATGCAAAGAATATACAACGGGGAAAGGAGAACCTCTTCAATAAATGCTTGTTGAGAAAACTGGACAGTCACTAGTAAAAGAACACATATGGATGTCTAGCTTACACAAACAAACATGAACTCAAAATGGCTTAAAGCCTAGAACGTCAAACCTGAAATTATAAAACTTTTAGAAGAAATGTAGGTGGTAAGCTCCTTGACATAGGTCTTGTTTGTATTTTTTGGAGTCTCACACTATAAGCAAAAGCAACAAAAGTAAAAACCTAGTGTAACTTTATTAAACCAGAAAGCCCTGCACAGCAAGGAAAACCACGAAGAAAATGTAAAGGCAACTAACTGAATGGAAGAAAATATTTGTAAATCTTACATCTGATAGGGGTTTAATATTTAATGTATATATAAGGCACTCAACAGCAAAAGTTCAGTCTAATTAAAATATAGGCAGGGGCCTCCCTGGTGGCGCAGTGGGTTAAGCAATGCAATATGAAGCAAACCGCAGCCACTGCAGCACGAGTTCGATCCCTGCCACCGGCCAGGGAGGGGACCCACATGGCACAGCAGACTTCTCCTGCTGTGCCCGCTGCTCCCCTCAGCAGTGTGCTTCGGGTGATCTGCCTGTTCTGCTCCCTGCTTTCTGTGGTGAATCCTCTCACCCCCCCCCCACTACTGGCCTGTACCCCAGTGCTTGTGTGCATAAATAAATAAATCTTTAAAAAAATAAAATAAAATACAGGCAGCAGAGCTGTGAGACAGCTGGTTAACAGGTACATGAAAAGATCACTAAACATCAGGGAAATGCAACTCAAAACAACAATGAGATATCACCTCACACCTGTAAGAATGGCTATATAAAAAAGACATGAAACAAGTAGGTACAACCACTACAGAGAACAATATTCAGGTTCCTTAAAACATTAAAAATAGAACTACCATATGATTCAGCAATTTGACTTCTGGGTATTTAGCTCAAGAAGGTGAAAAGGCTAACATGAAAAGATAAATGCTCCATGCTCATTACATCATTATTTACAACAACTACAATATGGAAACAACCCAACTGTCAATTGATGGATGAAGTTATACTGTGCATACACAATGGAATACTACTGATATATAAAAATGAAGCTTCCACAAAGATGGTAGTAAAAACAAAAAAGGAAGCCCCTGACCCTTCCAAAGTCAATACAAATGCCAAAGGTTTAAAGGTTAAGAAAGCAGTGCTGAAAGGCATCCATAGCCACACACAAATAAAGATGACGACAAAGAACATGATTCACTCAACTTCTGGCCACCTGAAGCTCTGAAGCTCTGCAGCTCTGAAGGTAACACAAATATACTCATAAGAGTACTTCAGGAGAAATAAGTTTGACCACTATGCCATCATTAACTTTCCCCTGACTACTGCATCAGCCCTGAAGAAGAGAATACAACACACTTATCAAATCAGACACTGATGAAGCACAATGACACTGACATGGTCAAGGTCAAGAACTTGATCAGATCTGATGGAAAGAAGGAGGCATGTGTTTGACTGGCTCCAAACTATTATGTTCTGGATGTTGTGGAAAAAAAAAAAAAAAAAGGGCCTCCCTGGTGGCGCAGTGGGTTAAGCAAGGCACTATGAAGCAGACCGCAGCCACTGCAGCACCAGTTCGATCCCTGCTGCCAGCCAGGGAGGGGACCCACATGGCACAGCAGACCTCTCCTGCTGTGCCCGCTGCTCCCCTTAGCAGTGTACTTCAGTTGATCTGCCTGTTCTACTCCCTGCTCTCTGTGGTGAATCCTCTCACCACCCCCCATACCTCTGGCCTGTACCCCAGTGCTCGTATGCATAAATAAATAAATCTTTAAAAAAAAAATACTGGGATCATTTCAACTGACTCTAGTTGGTTAATTCTGAATATAAATTTTTTCACTTTAAAAAAAGTGAAATTGGGTCCTCCCTGGTGCTGTAGCAGTACTATGATATGAGGCTGTCCCCAGCCACTGCAGCATGCGTTTGATCCCTGGCCAGGGAGCTGACCCCACATGGTGTGGCAGACCTCTCCTCACCCACTGCTCCCCTCAGTACTGTATTTCAGTCAATCTGCCTGTTCTGCTCCCCACTCTGTCTTTGGTGAGTACTCTCACCCCCAATGCCTCTGGCCTACACCCCAGCTCTTTTATACATGTTTTAAAAAAATGAAATCTTACCCTTTATGACAAAACGGAGGGGGGAGGATTTGTGGGTATTACACTAAATAAAATAAGAGAAAGAAATGCTATATAGTACTATGTAAATCTCACTTAATTATATATAAATACTATATAATCTCACTTAAATGTGTAATCTAAAATAACAACACAAAATCAAGCTCATAAATACAGACAATAAACTGGTTGTTTGCCAGAAGCTAAGTAGGGGTCAAGTAATAAGGTCAAAAGGTACAGATTCCAAGTTATAACATAGTAAGTTATGGAGCTTCAGTGTACACACAACTATAGGTAATAATACTGTACTGCGTATTTAAAGTTGCTCAAAGAGTAAAGCTTCAAAGTCCTCACCATAAGAAAAAAAAATGTTGTTTTTTTGGTATGAGGATAGGTATTCATCTTCAAAACACAGAAATATCAAATCATGCTCTATATACCTGAAACTAATATAAAGATTATACATCAATTATACCTAAAAAAAAAAATCAGTGATATAGAAAAAAAGAATCTTAAAGGAAGCAAGGAGAAAAGGACATACCACACAGAGAAATAAATTATAAATCAGAAATAATGCAAGTCAGAAGGCAATGGAGCTACATCTTCAATCTAGAATTCTATTTCCAGAAAATACCTTTTAAAAAAGATGAACCAATTTATTTCAGACACACAAGAGCTGAAAGCATTCATCACTAGCAGAAAAATACTAAAAGAAATGCTGAAGGAAGCCCTCCTTCCTGCTCCTCCCCCACAGAAGGAAAATGATACCCCAAAGGAAATGGTAACAATATAAATACAAAACCCATTCCCCCCATTATTTAAATCTTTTAAAAAGATAATAGATTTCTTAAATAAAAAATAGTATTAGTATTGTGGGGTTTATAATTTATATGGAAGTAATACATATGCAACAATAAAACAAATCCTGGGGTAAAGAACAAAAGCAAGCATAATGTAAGCTTGTTGTAATAAAAGAATGATATATTAATTAGGGCCCTCCCTGGTGGCACAGTGGGTTAAGCAACGCACTATGAAACAAACCGCAGCCCCTGCAGCACAAGTTCGATCCCTGCTGCCAGCCAGGGAGGGGACCCACATGGCACAGCAGACCTCTCCTGCTGTGCCCGCTGCTGCCCTCAGCAGTCTGTTTCGGTTAATCTGCCTGTTCTGCTCCCCGCTCTCTGTGGTGAATCCTCTCACACCCCACACCTCTGGCCTGTACCCCAGTGCTTGTATGCATAAATAAATAAATCTTTAAAAAAAAAAAAGAATGATATATTAATTGAAAATAGCTTTTGATAAGTTCAAGATATATTTTAGAAACTGTGGACAAACACTAAATAACATAACAGTTATAATCAATAAGCCCAAAATGAAATGCTATGCTAAAAAAAAAAACGCTAAAAGGTGATTAAAAAGAAAAAAAAAAGCAAGACAGTAGATTTAAATCCAACAATAACACCACATTAAATATAAGAGGTCTAAATATCCTAACAAAAGAGTAGAGAGTGTGAAACTGGCTTTTAAAAAGATAAATTAAACACTACCTTCAAGAGATGTATTTTATTTTATTTTTTTTAGGTTTATTTATTTATGCATACAAGCACTTGGGGTACAGGCCAGAGGTGTGGGGGGGGGGTGAGAGGATTCACCAGAGAGAGCGGGGAGCAGAACAGGCAGATGAACAGAAACACACTGCTGAGGGGAGCAGCGGGAACAGCAGGAGAGGTCTGCTGCGCCATGTGGGTCCCCTCCCTGGCGGGCAGCAGGGATCGAACTGGTGCTGCAGTGGCTGCGGTCTGCTTCATAGTGCGTTGCCTAACCCACTGCGCCACCAGGGAGGCCCAAGAGATGTATTTTAAATATAAGGGCACAGGATAAATGTAAAGGATGGGAAAATACTAACAATAATCAAAAGAAATACAGAGTAAGTTACATGAATATCAGGCAAAAGCAAACTTTATAGTAAAGCACATTACACTAAAATTAAAAGATGTCCATAATGATAAGGAACCAATTCTTCAAGAGCTAATGAAAATCCTAAATGTTTATGCACTAAAAGCAGAGCTTGAAAAGTATGAAGAAAATCACTATGCAGGCCCTCAAAAAGATCAAAAGTCCACCAACTAATGAACAGATAAAACAAAATGTAATATATTTATACAATAAAATATATTGTATAAAAATGAAGTATTGATACATGCTTCAATATAACATGTAAACATCATGCTAAATGACAGATCAAGTCATAAAAGACTACATATGATTTCATTTGTATAAAATATCCAAAACAGGTAAATATTTAGAGATATAATGTATTGTCTAAAAGTTAATGGTAGGGAAGCGTGTATGCATGCGCGCGCGTGTGTGTGTGCGTGCGTGCGGGCTTGTGTGTGTGTGTGTGCCTGCTAAAGGGTACAGAGCTTCTTTTAGAAATGATGAAACTGCTCCAAGATTGATTATGATGATGGTTGCATATACCAATACTAATAAAACTCTTGACTATACCAAAACAGCAAATTATGTATCTTAAATGGATAAATTGTATAGTATGCATATTATATCAATTAAACTGTTTAAAAAAAAAAAAAGACAGGCCTCCCTGGTGGCACAAGGGGTTAAGTCTTAGAACACAAGGCACTGAGACATGAGTTTGATCCCCAGCCAGGGAGCTGCCCCACATGGCGCAGCAGACCTCTTCTGCCTTGCCCACTGCTCCCCTCAGCAGTGTATTTCAGTAGACTTGCCTATTCTGCTCCCCATTCTATCTCTCACCTCACTCTCCCCCACCCCCACACCTCTGGCCTACACGGCAGATTTTGTATACATAAATAAAACAAATCTTTAAAAAACAAACTAAGAAAGAGAAGGTAGGTACTAGTCAGATTATAAACTTATATCCAAACTCTTCTAATTAAGTTTTAACTTTGAATTAAAGAACACAAAACAAACAGGTATAGCTATTAAGTAACATATAAAATATTTTTGAAATTTTAATACAAAAGAATCTCCGGAAAGGGAATAAAGAAATAGTAAAATGATAAAGTTAAATCCCACAATATCAAAAATTATACTAAAAAGAAACCCCAATGGTTCAACCATTCTAAGATTTAATGCTAGAGATTGGCCAACTAGATTAAAAACAAGACCAAAAAAAGACTGCCTATAAGAACTCACTTTAAATCTAACAGTACAGATAAATTAAAACTAAGAAAACTGAAAATGATAAAACATCTTAACAATAAAAAGTAAATTTTAAATAATTATATGAATATTACACACAGTAGATTTCAGAACAAGCATTAATAGCATATATTTATATATAAAGGGAAATCGTAATGGTAATAAAGGATCAGTTCATCAGAAAAACATAGCAATCCTAAAAGTTCACTTAACTAATTACAAAGCTTCAAAATACATGAATCAAAAATAGACAAAACAGAAACAGGAAACAGACAAATGCACAAATACAGATGCAGATGTTAATACTATCCTCTCAGTAATTCACATAAGTAAATAAAAAGTAATAACATAATGAATTAACTGCTCTCAATCAAGTTCATCTACTGATATATATAGAACATACCATGTCTATGTTATATAGAGATCATAAATTGGGTCATAAAACATTTCAATAAATTTAAAAGGACTAAAATATGAACAACACATATTCTCTGACAAGAACATAAATAGATTAGAAAACAACAACAAAATGGTATCTGTAAAATCCTTAATATTTGAAAATATTGTCACAAACATCTAAATAACTCAGGGATGAAAGGAGAAGTCCAGAGGAAATGAGAGATCTTTTGGAGGGATGGGGCAACATAAATGTTCTAATTCTTGTTAGGGTGGTAGTTACACAGATGCACGCATTTATGTAAAACTCAAGCTGTACGTTAAATGTGTGCTTTCTATGTATAAACAAAATTGATTTAAAAAGTAAATGAATGGTAATAGCTCACATATAGGCAGAAAGTTGTATCTCTACCTCACATCATTCACAAAAATAAATTGGACTAAAGATAAACAGAAAACAAAAAATAGGGGAGGGAAATGAGGTGGGGGAAAAAAATGAAAAATAGGAGGACATGCTTATAAACCTAGGAAAAGAAAGGAACTTCTTTAACAGGACATTAAAAAATAAAAGTTATAAAGGAAGAGAAAGATTGTATTCATCAAAAATTAAAATCTTCTAGAATAGAAAACTCCAGAGACAAAGACTCTAACTGGGAGAAAAATCTGTAGCATATAGAAAAAAATTATTAGAATTCAGAATTCAAACAAAACAAAATAATAAGGAATCCTCCTAAAACTAATTAGGTGACAGACACAGCAAATTCAACTGCAAAGAAATCAAAAGGATGACAATTGTGATGAACCTCACCAACAATTTAGGAATCAGAATGAAATTTTTTTCACTTAACAGACTGGTGCTTAAAATATCAAAATAACAAATATGCATGTGAACAATAATAGGTAATTAATATTGGGAGTACTGACTCGTACAAGCACTATAAAGGGAATTTCAGCACATGTATTAAGTTTATATCTTAATATTCAACAATCCTATTTCCTACTTGTTTACCCAAAAGAAAGTCATTTGCACACAAAAGGCATGAACTAGAGTCACTAAGGCAATGGGAAAACTTAGTCACAACTTAGATACCAAAGGGAAAGAGTTAAATAAACCAAGATGCATTTATACTATGGATACAATTAAAAGAAAACAAATAACTATGTAATATGTTATCTAAATATAATCTACAAAAACACATAGTAATATGGAAGGTTTCTAAAACCTATTGCTGACTGATTAAAAATTCAAATCAATTTATCTTTGCATAAATAAATGAGAAAATGCTTATATGTAATGAGTACATATATATAAGTAAGTTCACATGAAGACTTGTAAGGTAGTATGAAAATAGCTCCGGTGAGACAGGGGAGGCAAAACTGGGAGGCTATTACTAGGGGTCCTGATTAAACTTTCACAGGGAGAATGTATTCTTGTATTATTTGTATAAGTATAAATTAATGTGATTGAAATACATGTATCTACCTATGCTCATTTTAGATGAGCTTGACAGTGTTAGGTGTAAGGAATTTCTTTCTACAGGACACAGGTATGGTTGTTCTATCCAAGTATAGGAGTTGCTCAAACAGTTAACCACCTGTGGCCTAGAATACAATAGTGATTTGCAACCAACATCAATGCCTTTTAAGCCTCTTCCCCTTATTTCCTTAAAAACTTTTGAAGTACCTCTAAATCCAAGTTGCTCTTGATTCTATTAAATTATTTGATTTTCTTCAGAGCAATTATCACTATTCTGAGTTTGTCTATTTAATCACTTATTGTCTGTCTCCCGCTAGAATGGGAATGGCAAGACAATTTTAAATTCATTTGATTTTAGTCAAGCCATTTAGTTTTCTTACAGTATCAAAGACATTTTATTTACTTACCTTAGTTGGAAAAGGAAATTTGGAAGGTTCTGTTTTGCATGGTGTATGAATAGCCGTTAGAGGGGGAGGCCATGAATGCGTCATCTCCTGAAATGTAATTATTACAATTTGTTTTCAACCAGGTCAAGGATAAAAGTTATACAGCTAAAAACCAGATTTATATTATAAATACTGGTTTCATGACTGCTCCTTCAAAAGTATACGTATTTAATCAATAAATACTAATTAAGCACAAATGAGTGCAAGGTACTATGGGACAGATAATAGGATGATAAAAATATACACTTCCTGGCTTCAAGGAGCTTAGAGTTAAGATTTTGAGACCTGTGAATAAAATCAACAGAATTACAGAAATCAGCCTGTAATCCAATACAAGGCACATAGCAAAATACTGAGGAAGAGCTTGCTGTGGGAGTGAGGGGAGGGGGATAATAAGGAAAGCAGCTAACATTTATTGTGTACCTTTCATGGGCCAGACACTGCTATGTTTAACATGTCTGTTACTCATTTAATACTCACAATGACATTATGAGGTAGACACCATTATTATCCTAACACTATGTAGGATGAAACTGAAAACTGAAGCACAGAAGTTAAGTTACTTATTTAAGGTGATATACTTGGTAAGTAATAGACAACAACTTCTCACTAAAAAGTCTAGCTTAGAGCCCATTCACTGATAGGACATTTTGGTTAGGTGGAGGAAACCAGGAGAAAAAACAACCAACAACAACAAAAAAACCCTGAGGAGGAAGACAGACAAGCAAGGCTAAGTCTGAGTTTATTCAATGCCTTCTGTCTAATCACACACCAAGCATGTCTAAGTGGAGACCTGGATAAGATCACAATGTACATGTATGTAGGAGCAGTAGAAAAAGAGGTATCAGAACAAGAAGGGATTATTTTATTTCTGGTATTTAGTTCAAAGAAAACTAACAGGTAGATTGAGAAAACATTTAAAAAAAATTAAAGGTACTATAACTCATAGGAATTTACCCTTTAGTTATAAAGATATATATTCAAGGGGGCTCACACTTAAAAAATGACAACAGCCTATGTGTCCAATAACACAGGAGTACTTAAATTACAGTCACACAATAGAACACCAAGCAGACAGTAATATGAGAAATTCCTGGTATGAAATGATGTCCACAGTATATTGTTAAATGACAACAAAAATCAGTCTATGTTCTAGCAAATGTTTATATATGAAAAAAATCTCTGGAAGATAATTAACAGTAGCTACCTTTGGACAACAGAATGACAGAGGAGGAAGGTAAAGAAGGCATCTAATAACCCCTTACAATAGCCACCTGCACCATAACTATTCTTTATTCCCTTATAATATTTTATTTTTAAATAACATTTCACTTCCTAAAATGCTGTTAAGTTCATTATTTCTTATATCCTGCTCTAAAATGTCAAAGAGTATAAGTATCATTATCACCACCATATCCCCAGTTTTTGATACATAGTAGGTGCTCAATTATTATACCTTGAATATATAAATTTTTAAATAAACATATTTTCAGATTAATTTTTTTCTTTAAGTTTATGATAGAATTCTTACAAGACAATATGACTATAAATATCTGAAAAACATAATGGGAATGAAGACCTTAAGTTCCTTGTGCACTGCACAGAGGGAAGGGGAAAGGAAACAGAAACTCATTTCACTTCTTGAAATATTTTCAGAAAGGTTTTCAATAACATGATACTTTTACCTCAAATATCAAAATACTCTCAGCAGAAAATCTATTTAATTCTCCATCAAATGACTGAGCACCTATTACTTCCAAGGCCATATGCCACACACTGCATACATAAGATGTATAATAAATTCTAATATCAGATAATTAAATATATGAAAAATCTATGACTTTTTTCCAAATATTAAAATGCCATGCATTTTTGTGAATTCAGGGAAAAGATACATGCTCCCTTATACTTTTCACATACATGGTAACTGAAAAATGAATGCTGTATAAAATTCAAAGGACAGTGTTATCACTGAAGTTTGATGGTTTGATAAATAATATCTGGTGTATTAAGAAAAAATAATCTATATATAACTGAAAAGGAAGGAGAAACAGTCTACAAAAGCTACTTTAAAGAGGGTAAAAGAGCAATAAAGTGTATGCTGAGGGAAATCAGTTCAGCTAAAGTGATCAATCACTAACAGGAGACTTAAGTACTGGCTGTGATAGGTCTGAAATGTTAAATGTAGACAATATTCTTTCTATGAACCTTAGAGAGTCACTGAAATGTTCTAGAAATGTAATTAACTTATGAAAACAAGGGACTGAAGGGTAGAATTTGGCAGCAATACAGAAGGCAGAAGAATAGGGAGACTCCAAAGGCAGATAGGCTCAGTGAGGACTGTACATTATAATCACTAAAGTTTAAGGTGGTGAATAGGAAATAACAGAAAAGATCTTTTCAAAGTGTACGTGTAGTTTTATGATTAACTAGAACACAAGAGAAAGAAATGAGAGACAATTAGTATTGTACACTTATAAAACAAAAGAATGGTGATACTACTAAGAAAAGCAAGTCTGTTATCTATGACATTAGACATGTTGAGTGTGAAGGATGGAGAAACCCAGAGATCTAGTAAAGAAGCAAATGAGAACTATCAACCAAAACCCAAAGGAGGCCACAGCAGGAATGACTGAATAGTGTCTAATAATAAAGATATGAGAATGAAGGAAAAGGCAAGTTAAGGAGCAGAAAGAAAAGAGGAGCATCTAGGAAATGCATTCCAGATTAAAGAGATAAGAGAAGATACAAAGGTTCCCCAAAGTCAGAGATAAAAAGATAGATGGGAAATTAAAACAATGAAGCATAACACTCAAAGAAGAAAGAATGTTGTTTCCAGAAGGGAAAAACAAATATCCTTTAAAACAGAATGGAGAACTCAAATGAAGGCCCCAGATGAAAGAGAAGATAATAATCTTAGTGAAACAGGTTCAGCAGAGTGATAGAGGTAAAAAGAGAGTATTGGGCTAAAAGAAGGAGTGGAAGAAAATGGAATGGGAAGCAGCCAATGCAAGCAGTCTTCCAAGAGAATCCAGAGAGAAATATAAGTACAGACACAAAAACTCCAGAGCTTACAAAAAAAGTATAATAATATGTGACTAACAGTTTTTCTGTAATTAGCCTAAAGCAGTCACTGTCACTCATTAATTTACTGGAGTCTCTTTTTCCAACAGACAACTGTTTCTTTTCCCAATAGAGAAATGTGCTTTTTGGTCATGTATTTGTTTTAAACATAGGCCATTAAACATTCAAAATTTGAAGTATTCAGACATCTTTCATAATAGGATTGTAGCAGTATGTACCGATGTATTATTTTTGTAGTAAGTTATTTTCATTGTAAAGGACTGGACTGATAACTTTCAAGTTTAGCATGTTAAAATATTAACTGATAAACCAAAAAACATATAATTATATTTAGTTTGTTCTTCTTTTCAAGGTAAACTGTTAGGAGTTTTTGTTTTACTTAAAAACAAGAAAAGCAAACATAAAAAACCCCAGCTCTTTGAGGACAAATAGTAACAAACAAGTGATTCAGAACCTAAGTAAGAATATCATGCAGAGGAGTCAACTATTTTGGATGGACTTAATCAAGTCACAATTGTTAAGCAATCTGCTGCTTCAAAGCCTCTATGAAAGAGATGGATATAGGCTAAATGAGTAGCAGATCACATATTTATATGAGACTGAAACAATTAAAAAATAAACTTACTTTAAGAATTTCATCTACACAGCTCACATCACCAGAAGCAGATGCCTTAAGAAAAAGAGGAAAAGGAATACATTAGATTTGGAGTAATTTCTTATTAAAATTTAATCATCTGCCATACAGTTGACATTCCTAGAAATGAAATAAAATTTAAAGAAGTATTTATAATCATACTTCTCTAAATCAATTAAAATTTTTAAATTAATTTCCTTAAATACAAATTCTTCAAACTTTTCAAAGATATCTAATCACCAAACTTTCTTATTCTTAATTTTTTTTTTAAGATTTATTCATTTATACATACAAGAACTGGGGTACAGGCCAGAGTCGCGGGAGGTGAGAGGATTCACTAGAGACAGAGTGGGGAGCAGAACAGGCAGACTGACTGAAATACACTGCTCAGGGGAGCAGCGGGCGAGACAGGAGAGGTCTGCTGCGCCATGTGGGTCCCCTCCCTGACTGGGGATCGAACTCACCTCACGCTGCTGTGCTGCAGATACTTCACAGAGCGGAGCTCAACCTGCTGCACCACCAGGGAGGCCCTTTTTTGTTTTTTTGCAAAACAACTGTCTTGTTTGTTTGTTTATTTTTGTGGGAGAAGAACATATTCATTTTTCATTCATCTTTTTTTTTTTTTAAGATTTATTTATGCATACAAGCACTGGGGTACAGGCCAGAGGTGTGGGGGGGTGAGAGGATTCACCACAGAGAGTGGGGAGCAGAACAGGCAGATCAA
>JAGFMF010012090.1:194229-220620 GCA_019455555.1 Galemys pyrenaicus | reverse complement strand
TCCCCGCCCTGGCAGGCAGCAGGGATCGAACTCATGCTGCAGTGACTGCGGTTTGTTTCATAGTGCGTTGCTTAACCCACTGCGCCACCAGGGAGGCCCCTCATTCATCTTTTGAACAGAACCACCATGATTTTTCAGATTTAACTTAGTAGTAAACTTGATTAAAGATGTTTCCAGGAATTCACAATTTTAGGCTTAGGTGAGGGAGGCCCTTTTTTTAAATTTTTTAAATTTATTTTTCTTACAATGTTTGCTTTCCTTTCTAGGTGTAGTCCCCATAAAATTTCCATCATCAATTCACCCATGCACCATCACCATAGTTCCTTGAATCACCAAACTTTCTGACTGAAGAATTTCATATTTTCAAAAGTTTTAAAAAACTTTATTATTCTTATACCTAAATTAGAAATAATTTTTAAGCTTGTCAAAAATGTTAAGGTTTACTTATATATAAAATATACCACGATACAGAGATATATCATTTCACTTCAAGTTACAAGCAGAATAAAACTAGTATTCTGGAAAGATTACCTGTCTGGAACATTTTATATCATCTTTCCTAAATCACAGAAGTTGTTTATTGCAAGGCACAGTAAGAATTAGAAAGCTGGAGTTTGATTTCAAGCCTACCTTCTAAGGATCCTGTTGTTTGAAGAAAGAACAAATTACCACCTTACTGTTCTCTTGAGAAGAGTAATTAGATGACAAATACCAGGAACAATGAATTTTCCAAGTCCAAAAATAAGATTTCTAAATATTCTCAAAATAGTATTTTCACCATTCCCTCACTCTACCCCAGCATCAATCACAATAAACACTCACTTCTTTGGCTATTCTGACTATCATGTTTAGCAGACAGTTATAAAGTTCCAACATTCCCAATGAATCAAGGGCCACATCTCATTCATGAGTATCATTGAGAATAAAAAGTTAATTTTTTAAAATAAAACACAAAATGTATTATTCGATAAAAATGAAGAAACATAAAGAACCGATAAGTATTCTATAACTGACCTGTCATTTTAATATTTTAAACACAGTGAATGACATTTTCTCTATACCCAAGAGGGGAAGCTTACAAGTCTAGGATCCACTTGGGAGTCAATCATTAGTCTTTCTTTAAGCTTTTATATTCCTTACATTCTTTAAGAAAAAGACAATTTAATTAAGTTCAATCATGCTTTCATGGTCAGTTGCATCACATAATCACAATGTTAAAAGCTGTAAATGTATGACTTACATCCAGTGGTTGGGAAGGTATTTTCAGCTTGGTGAGATGTGCTTTGCTGCTGGGTTTCAGTTCAGTCATGCTGTTGCCGTGGGACTGACTGCTATAGTGCTCAGAGGACAGCTTTGGTTCCATGGACTCCTGTCCATCCATGGGCCGCACATAGGCAGTGGGTTTCTGTAACATTGAACTTGACTTTGACATCAAGGAAGGTGGGAAAGTCTGATTCGAGTGCTGCCCACTTGAAAAAGGTACACGCGAAGGAGAATCCCAGTTTGCATCAGGGTCCCGAGGAGATTTGGAACGTTGATGTTCCTTGCTATGATGATCATTCCCATGAGATCTGGAATGACTGGAGCTTAATGAAGAAACAGCCTGAGGTTTTCCAGGACTGGAAGAGCGTGATTTGGAGTGTTCTGATCCATGCTGGCCTTTTTTCCGACTACTGCTGCCACTACTGCTATATGAGTCACGGTCATGCCTCTGACCACTACTATTGGTGCCACCACTACCACCTGCACTGGTCCGTTGGCTACTATGTCCACTCTGTAAGCCCGAGGACCGCTTCTGAGACTGAGAAGTGCTGGGTGCAGGTCCTACTGGAGTCCATTTACTAGTCTGATGAGAGCTCCCATGTCTCTGTTCAAAGAAATTTGGGTTAGATTTTTCATCTGCTGTTGGTGGTACTGTAGGCTTGGGAATTGCAACAAGCTTTGGTATAGATCTGTCTCCTATGAAATCCTTCATTTCATCGTAGTTTCCAAGCATACTCTGAATACGACTTGATAGCTTATCTTCTTTGCTCGTCTACAAAAAAAGTAAAATAAAATTATACTAATAGCATAACTGGAGATAAAAATGATTCTAAGCTAACTTTACAAACTTCAAAAAAAATTTTTTTCAAAGGCTTCATCTCATATTTTAAGGTGAGCATCTCAAAACAAACTCCAAACACATAAATTTTATAGTAGAAAAAACATGCAGTGAAAAAGAAGACAACTCATGCTGAAATGTAAATATTCTATAGGACATTGAGAAACAAATACATAGATTCCTGGTGGGGAAAAAATCCAAATTCTAACAATAAAATACCAGAACAGTAGTAAAATCTTTTTGGAGTGCAGGAAAAGTAATCTGTATTTATATAAATTCTAAGTCAGATTAGCTATCACTCATATTTTGACAGTCTAGGAAAACACTTATTCCTTATAATGCAATCAGAGGCAGCAACAGAAACCTAATGAAATGTTATGCCCAACTGACTCTTTAAAAATTTTTATTTCTTCTGTACCTGTAAATGATCAAGTTAATAAAATTAACAACAACACAATAAGCACGGAAAATCCACTGATCAAGTTTAAAATTCTAGCTATTAATTCTGACTAATAAATGCTCCAACTCTTGAGGTCAAGGATATGCATACTTTTTAAGTTTTAAGAATTACTCTTACATAACAAAAAAGTACAAGATACCCACAAGCTTTAGGATTTATATTCACATAGCTTTTTATTCACATAGATGGAAGAAAGCATGGTTATTGATTACATTAAAACAAGGCTGAACCACTACCATTTATTTTGAATTGCCATGAATCAACAATGACTATTGATTATCTGAAAATCATTCTGGTTCTTATTAAACAAGAGAAGTAAATATTCAGCAAATTAGAGGCAATAGTAAATCCAATTACAATGCACAAAATACGTTGTAGTATGATTTGAAGACTCTGGACCAAAGTGCTATATTTTCTTTTTTTTTTTAAGATTGATTTATTTATACATACAAGCACAGGGGTACAGGCCAGAGGTGCGGGGAGTGAGAGAATCCACCAGACAAGAGTGGGGAACAGCACAGGCAGATCAACCGAAATACACTGGTGAGGGGAGCAGCGGGCGAGGCAGGAGAGGTCTGCTGCGCCATGTGGGTCACCTCCCCAGCCTTTGGCAAGGATCGAACTCATGCTGCAGTGGCCGTGGTCCGCTTCACAGTGCGTTGCTTAACCCAGTGCGCCACCAGGGAGAGCCCAGTGCTATATTTTCAACATGACTTTTAATCTCAAATGCTAGGTTTTATGTTACACTCATATAAATGGTATTAAGTATAACTGAATTTTAATGGGAACTGAATTTAAAAGCTCCAAATAAATGACTTTCATAGATATTTCAAACAGTTTCTAAAAACACCAAATCTTATAAAGGTAAACCTAGGCTATGTTCTTAAACTTTACACACACTCAGTCTCATACTACAAACCAACAATGGTGGTTACTGCTATAATACATAGCACTATATACAGTATAAACCTCTAAATGTAAGGACAGTTCAAATGAAATCCCAAGTCAAATCAAATATTACAAGGACTTCTGTGGCCACTATAGAAACATTAAACATCAGGATTGGTACATTCAGTATTTTGTTATTCCAAATCTCAAGCACAATGGGAGTTTTAAAAATAGCAATTGGTTCAATTTATTGAATACCTGACAACATGTTTTAATTGAAATCTGATATTGTTAATTAAACATTAAATATATTAGAAGGAAAATCAGATTTATAAAGAACTAGACTGATGCTAAAGATATTAAAAAATAAAGTCACTGAAAATTAGTGTATAAATAAATCTTTTCTAACATAAAAATTCAAATTTAAATATTTTTAAAACAAAAATGTCACACTACTGAAAAAGAAATATTCGAAGGACAACTTACAACTTTGTAAGGCTCAGCAAAGAGAGGAGAGCTAGGTGGGAAGGCGTCTTCACCCTGCTGAATTTCCTGATTCCGCCTTTCCCGTTCTTTCATACGCAGCACATTCCGGTCTTCACGGTTCATGTTGCTATCAAGAGAAACACAATCTTTACATTACAAAAAGAAACGGAAAAATTAAATTTTCTGTACTGATTTTTGTCAGTTTAATCTTTCAATCATAGAGTCCCTTTTGACTTTCAAATAGTAACAGGCATTAGGGTTGAAACTGGGTTTTGGTAATGGTTTTATCAACTAATACCAATAGTGTCCTCCACAATATCCATACAGACTGTCCAGCTATCCAACACTATCCCAGGATATTAGGATCCACCCCATTTCAACACGTAACCTTATCAATTTTTAAAGCACTCGGCTAGCTAAAATTCAGCTAAAACTTATATATTCAGAAAGAATGTAGTACTTAAACCCAAATCCTTGATACTTCCTATAAGCCTTTCTTGGCTTCCTCTTCAGAAATCTAACTATTCTTTGCCATCAGAGGTGTACAACCCACTCCCACCTACCACCCCGCCACCCAGAGTCCAGTGCTTTTCTCTACTGTGCATCTACCTTATCTTGATTTCTTTTTGTCCCAAACACAGCTTCCTTGGTGTCCATCCTTATGGCAGTTTGACCTCAGCTTTGCTGTTGCTCTAGATTCCCTAAAAAACGACATTTCTGCTCTAAATACATTAATAGTTCAATTAACACCTCAATAAATGGCAAAAGTGAGGTTTTCAGCAATAGAATCTAAAATTAACTTGTGTTAGTATAGTAGTCGAAACTGTATTGAAAAAAAGAAAAAGGTTTTTGGGGTAGAGGGGAAAACGAGGGAGCAATTTCTATACTTGTGACAGTATATTTTCACTAAGAGCAAACCAAGTAAAATAGCTCACTTATAGCAGGAGGAATTCTGGTTAAATGGAAGGGTTTAAACAATGAAAGGGTTTTCAAAACCTGGGACAATGGATTACCAGGGACTCTAGGTTAAACCATGTCCTGGCTTTGTTTAAAAAAAAAAAAGGTCTGAAGTCAGAGAGAAAAAACAGGTAATACTTAGGGAGCATTTCCAATCTTGTGATTCATAAATCAAATTAATCAGAAAATTATAGTCATTCAAGATAGGAGACAACTAAAATTGTAAATTAGAATGGAGTGCAAAACCAATATACTCTTGAGGACTTTTATAAATAAAACAATGCAAATAAACATCAAAGACAAACTTCTTGATTTGCCCAATTTAGTATCGTGCAAATGGAACAATTTAAGGTTTTGAAAAATATTTTAAATATCTTCAATGTGTATGCAAGTTGGCTCTTATTTGTACAACTTTCTAATAAACTTAGACAAGAATACAAGCTATTTTGAGGTATGGAAATATACTGTGTGATTTCTTTGATCATCCTAGTGCTTAGCATTACACAGAACCACAAAAAAATATTTGAATTGTTCTTTAATAAATGCCATTAAAACACCTATATTTAAATATTCAGAGAGAGTAAAAACAAAGAACATATATTCTTCTCCAGCATACTCACACCAACTAATTGTGACACAAACAACCAAGTTCCAGACAGACCTCTTAGACTCTAAAGGGCATGTTAACTATCAATTTTCTTGAATTTTCTAAATTTAGTTCCTTAAAGATCAGAAAGAAATCCGTCCTTTAAACTCTAATTTAAATCCCTTCTTTAGGGCCTCCCTGGTGGTGCAGTGAGTTAAGCAACGCACTATGAAGCAAACCACAGTCACTGCAGCTCTAGTTGGATCCCTGCCAATGGCCAAGGGAGGAGACCCACATGGCACAGCAGACCTCCCCTGCCTCGCCCGCTGCTCCCCTCAGCAGTGTGTTTCAGTCTGCCTGTTCTGCTCCCCACTCTGTCTCTGGTGAATCATCTCACCTCCCGCGACTCTGGCCTGTATCCCAGCTCTTGTATGCGTAAATAAATAAGTCTTAAAAAATTAAAAAAAAAATAAATCCCTTCTTTATACTATGATTCAACTTTATGTATTTAACTACACTAAAATAATCATGCAAGAAAGTTGTACATTTTTTGCAAAAAGGTGGTTCCCGCTCACAATAAAATTTCTACTATAATCCAGTAACAAAAATGTTTTCTTTTTTTTTTAAACAATAAAAATAACCCATATTTCCTTTTAGTGGTTCAGAACTAAACTGATTACTTCTATAAACTAACACCTCAGTTATAGCTCATATTCTCTAATTTCTTTCAGATCTGACTTATTCTCACATCTAATATATCAGTTTCTTTCCTCCTGTGTCTCTGAAATCAGTATCTTTGTCTAAAATAAAGGTTCTCAGGGTCTTCCTGGTGGCGTGAGAGGTTAAGTCACAGCATTATGAAGCTATCAGCAGCCAGTGCAGCACAATTTCAATCCCTGGCTAGGGAGGTGACCTACATGGCATAGCTGCTCCCCTCAGCAGTGTCTTTCAGTCTTTCTTCCTGTTCTGTTCCCCACTCTGTCTCTGGTGAACCCTCTCACCCCCTGTACCTCTTTTCTGTACCCCAGTTGTCGTATGCATAGTATTTAAAAAAATAAAATAAAGGTTGTCCCTAGAGGAGAAATTCTGAACATCACTACAATTAATATGAAATTTACTAAGTCTATCTGAAATATATTTTTACTGACAAATCTATTTATAGCATATCCCTCAGGATATTTGCAGCTATAGTACTGAAATAGAATTCAGCTAAAATTAGCAAACTGCTTCATCACAACAAAAGCTGTGGACTCCTAGAAAATTTTTAAAAGAAAATTAAATAATGGAGAGTTATCCATCAAAAATCTGTAATTATTTAAGGTAAATTATTTTAAATTTATCAAGTACTTAACTTATATTATGAACAATTATAAACAACATCCAATGGTCAAAAAAATGCAAAGATATCTTTAACTTTACTTAATAGCACTGTTGCTGGTGATAGTAGTGGTAGAACAATAGTTTCATTGCTACAATATTAAGCAAATGAGTAGATATATTGAGATTTTGGGGGGAACCAGGGTTCTTACTATGAGAAGTTTAATACAAATATGGAATATGGAGAAAAGATGTCAAAAAAAGAGAAAAAAATCTTTGGAGGTTAGAAATTAGTAGTAGTATTATGAACTCATATACAGGAGCTAAATGTAATATGTGTGTATATGTATGTGTGTGTGTATATATATACATGCATGTATATATTTGTGTATGTATGATGTATGGTGTCTAGTTCCATCCACTGAAAAAGTTACAATTGACACTCCAGTAGAAATAAGCACCCTCAGCAACCAAATTTCGATTTCTATTATTCACCACTAAAATGAAATAGGGTTTTGGGAGAAAAAACTACTAATTCTAAAGTAGCAGCAGCAAAAGTACAAAGTGGATCTAAAACATATTTTAAAAGTAAGAAAATTCTTTTTAAAAATGGAGCTGTATCAAAGGGCCTAAGAAAGTATATTACAAAGACTAGACTGGAACATCATCAAGGGAATAAAAAAAATATAATCCCTCTATTATGGTAATAATAACAAAGAATGAAATAAAAAGAGAAATAATCCAAGTGAGCAAATGCTCTTCTTTATAGAATGCCAATAATATAGAAGTAGCAAACAATTAGAGAATTACCTTTTTACATACGCTATAATAATAGGCAAGGTAAGATTCATCAATGGATGCTATTGATAAAACCACTCAAGTGAAAATTTTGAGGGCATGGGATTATTCAACCCCAGAACATACTTCTGCTTACCATAAAAAGAACTCTTCTCCTTCCAGGAAGATAAGAGAAGTTGACTAACTTGATTAAATAAAGGAGAGATTTGCCAGAGATCTGTTTTGTATAAAGAGGTGTAGCTATGCAAGGTGGACAAAAGAAAAACCTTTGGAACTATGGGGGTATGAGATTCTGATTCCCTCAATGCAATTCAAATGTTGGGTTTAAAGATTTGTTTATTGGGCCTCCCTGGTGGC
This sequence comes from Galemys pyrenaicus, assembly GCA_019455555.1. Lineage (NCBI taxonomy): Eukaryota > Metazoa > Chordata > Mammalia > Eulipotyphla > Talpidae > Galemys > Galemys pyrenaicus. The sequence goes on along the minus strand of JAGFMF010012090.1, from coordinate 212,670 downwards.
GCAAGGGGTTGAGCACCACATGGTGGGCATTCAACAGCTACTGCAGCATGAGTTCAATCCCTGCTGCCGGCCAGGGAGGGACCCACATGGTGCAGCAGACCTCTCCTGCCTCGCCCACTGCTCCCCTCAGCAGTGTGTTTCAGTCGATCTGCCTGTTCTGCTCCCCACTCTGTCTCTGGTGAATCCTCTTACCACCTCAGTCTCTGGCCTGTACCCCACCTCATGTATGTGTAAATTAATAAAACATTTTAAAAAATTTGTTTATTAATTACATAGAAGAACTGGGATGCAGGCCAGAGGTGCAAGGGGTAAAAGGATTCACCAGAGACAGAAGGGGAAGCAGAACAGACGGATCTATTGAAATACATTGCTGAGGGGAGCAGCAGGCAAGAGAGAAGAAGTCTGCAGCACCATGTGGGTTAGCTCTCTGGCCGGGATTGGTGGTAGCACTGAGACTTAACCCCTAGGTCACCCACACTAAACATCTTTTCCAAAAAGATCATGTCCCCCCATCCAAAGTATGAGACTGCCTTTGAACCTAGGGTTTTAAATCCCTAAGAGGGACTTACGAAGTCTATGAAAATTGTATTATCAGGGGCCTCCCTGGTGGCGCAATGGGTTGGGCAATGCAATTATGAAGCAAAACGCAGCCACTGAGGCACGAGTTCGATACCTGCCCGCCAGCCAGGGAGGGAACCCACACGGCACAGCAGACCTCTCCTGCTGCTCCCCTCAGCAGTGTGCTTCAGTCAGTCTGCCTGTTCTGTTCCCTGCTCTGTCTCTGGTGAATCCTCTCACCTCCCCTGACTCTGGCCTGTACCCCAGCTCTTGTATGCATAAATAAATCAATCTTAAAAAAGAAAATTGTATTATCAACCTAAGAGATTTTTTCAAAATCCCAATTTCATCTTTTATTTATTTGACAAATAAAATAAGAAGCCAGGGATAAAGTGGGAATGACACATAAATGGTCCTTGACACCATAGAGCTTACAGTCAACTACATTCTACTGAATATCTCTAACAGACTGCACATCATTTTCATTTGTGCAGTTACTTCAGCGTTACTTAGTCATTCCTATTTCTTCTCCTGTGAACTGCCTATTCACCTATTTTGTCCTTTTATCTATTAAAGTGATAGTCTTTTAGTTATATGATAGTAATTATCATGCTTTCCCAATCTGCCATATATCTCAATTTAGGAAAATAAGGTTAGGATTAAATTTTATACTAAACTATTAATCCTAACTCTATCAACCAACACTGCAAGTATTCTGCCTACTCCTCTAGGCCCATTCCCAAACTCTACCCATGGGCCATGCCTAAACTCTTCAATTTCTTCCTAGTAAGATGTAAACCTAACTGCAGTTGTCAAAATCTGTCGGTACTCTCTCCAAGGCTCCTCCTGATTTGTTTGTCTTGTTTTCTTTTCTTTTGCCGTGATCTGTACTTGCTCAGTCTCTCTGGAGGCTTTATTTCTGTGGTATAACTATCACTAATTTAAATAATTTTAAATTTCTGTATTACAGACACCAAGAGGATCCTACTATGAACAACATGGAATTCGGATACTAAAGAAAGTAAAGTGTTGGCTTTGAGAGGCAGCTTCTACCACTGATTACAGTTATTATAAGTCTCACTACTAGGGCCTCCCTGGCGGCGCAGTGGGTTAAGCAACGCACTATGAAGCAGACCACAACCACTGCAGCACGAGTTCGATCCCTGCCGCCAGCCAGGGAGGGGACCCACATGGCGCGGCAGACCTCTCCTGTTGTGCCCACTGCTCCCCTCAGCAGTGTACTTCTGTTGATCTGCCTGTTCTGCTCCCTGCTCTCTGTGGTGAATCCTCTCACCGCTCCCCCACCTCTGGCCTGTACCCCAGTGCTTGTATGCATAAATAAATAAATCTTTAAAAAAAAAAAAAAAGAAGTCTCACTACTAGTAGCTCCATCCAAGTGAAACTGCATTTATAGAGGAACTGGACAAAAAGGTCACATCTCAGTGATTTATATTTCTTTCAACCAACTCTTGGGACACGAGTTTGATCCTAGCCAGGGAGGTGACCCACATTGTGCGGCAGACCTCTGTCTCAGCAAATGCCCTCCTCAGCAGTATATTTCCATAGATGTGCCTGTTCTGCTCCCCACTCTGTTTGAGCTGGCACACATGGTGAACCAGACCGCTCTCTCTTGTCTTGCCTGCTGCTTCCCTCAGCAGTGTACTTCAGTCAATCCATCTGTTTTGCTCCCCACTGTCTCTGGTGAGTCCTCTCCCCCAACCCGCCTCCCAGCATCTCTGGCCTACACCCAGGCTCTTGGATGCATAAATAAAATAAGTCTTTAAAAAAAAAAAAAAAGGAAAGAGTAACAAGCTCAAAAGATCATCAGGAGTAATTCAGAGTATACTGATACATGGTAGAAACTATCTACCAAATCAATGTTTTGGGGAAGAAAAGAGGTCCTCCCTTATTCGTCCATAATGAATATCAAAAGCTAAGGTATTAATTCTCAAGATGATCCTCTATCTCCTAGTACAAGTTCCTCAAAATATAGGTGATTTGGGTGTTCTATTTATAAGCAAAAACTATTTGAAAATCTAGATACATAATGCTTATTCCTGCTAATAAAAATTCCCGAACACAAAATGTCTAGTAATCAAAAACTGGTAGAGGCAAATACCACTTAATAAACTTCTTAAATATTTCAACAAAATAATATAAGTTCCAAACTTCAACTGAAGTATACACAGTTGAGGCTGTATAATTTAGTAAATGAAGTAACTAAGGATACCTGATTTTTAGTTCTGATTATATGCTAAAACTCAACTAAACACCTCAGTCTCATCTTTTATAAAATATCTGTAAGAATCTGAGGATAAGGATTAGCTGAGAAAAGTATCTGATGTGCAGTACCTGGAAGCATAATACTATATAAGAATAAAGGACAGGACATCCCTGGTGGCACAGTGGGCTAAGCAATACACTGAAGCAAATCAGTCACTGCAGCATGAGTTTGATCCCTGCCGCCAGCCAGGAGGAGACCTGCATGGTGTGCAGACCTCTCCTACCTCACCCACTGCTCTCCTCAGCACTGTGTTTCAGTCAGTCTGCCTGTTCTGCTCCCCACTCTGTCTCTGGTGGATCCTCTTAACTGCCCACACCTCTGGCCTATACCCCAGTTCTTGTATGCATAAATAAATAAATCTTAAAAAAAAAAAAGGACAAAAGAGACTGCAAGATGACAACAAATAGACACAATGGGTATTTTTGTAGTGATAGAAATGTTTCACAACTTTGTAAAATTATCATGATAACGGCATACTCTATACATGAATCTAAATAACTGAATTGGGGGGAAGGAGATAGGTTGAGGGCAAAAAGAGCACAAGGGGCTGAGGTGATGGGGCACTGGTAAAATGGTAGTGGGAAACCCATGGGGACCACAATCAATGTGAAATATAAATAAATAAATAAATAAATAAATAAATAAATACCTGAATTGGGCCTCCCTGGTGATACAAAGGGTTAAGGCGCAGTACTATGAAGCTATCCACAGCCACTGCAGTATGATCCTTGGCCAGGGAGGCGACCCACATGGTGTGGTAGACCTCTCCTGTCTCATCAGCTGCACCCCTCAGCAGTGTATTTTCATAGATGTGCCTGTTCTGATTTCCACTGTCTCTGGTGAATCCTCTCAACCCCCACACCTCTGACCTACACCCCAGTTCTTGTATGCATAATTTTTTTTTTTTTTTAAGAAAAGGAGTAAATTGGGCCTCCCTGGTGGCGCAGTGGGTTAAGCAACGCACTATGAAGCAAACCGCAGCCACTGCAGCACGAGTTTGATCCCTGCTGCCGGCCAGGGAGAGGACCCACATGGTGCAACAGACCTCTCCTGCTGTGCCCGCTGCTCTCCTCAGCAGTGTACTTCCATTGATCTGCCTGTTCTGCTCCCCGCTCTCTGTGGTGAATCACCCCCCCCACCACACCTCTGGCCTGTACCCCAGTGCTTGTATGCATAAATAAATAAATTAAAAAAAAAAAAAAAGGAGTAAATTACAGACCTAAATAAATGAAAAGACATTCCATATTCATAGTCTGGAAGATATATATCATTACGATGGAAATACTACTAAAGTTACCCACAGATTCAACACAATTCCTATCATAGGCTCTCAGCTGACTTTTTACAGATATGACAAGCTGATTCTAAAATTTATTTGGAAATTCAAAGGACCCAGAATAGCCACAACAATAGCAGAAGAACAAAGTTAGAAGAAACACCTCCTAATTTCAAAACTTTCTACATATAGCTCAATAAAACAGAACTGAGTAAAACTAGTAACAAACCTAATATTTACCAACTGATTTTTCACAGGAGTGCCAAGACAAACCACTCAATCAAAAAAAGTGGGCAAATAGCTTGAAAAAAAATATTCTTCAGAGAAGACATACAAATGGACAATAAACAAATGAAAAGATGTTCATCATCATTAGTCATTAGGTAAATACAAATCAAAATCACATGTAAGATGATTTCACACCCATTGGGATGGCTAATTGCAAAAAATAAAAGTGTTAGCAAATGTGAAGAAAATAGAAATTAAAAATGTGAATTGCTTGCAGAAATGTAAAATGGTGTAGCTGCTGTGGAAAACAGTTTGGTGGAGACTCAAAAAAGAATAACACAGAATAATCATATGACCCAATAATTACAGTCCTATACACATCAAAAGAATTTCAAGTAGGGACTCAAAACAGATATCTACACCAATGTTTACAGCAGTATTATCCATAACAGTTAAAAGGTGTAAAAACTCAAGTATCCCTCAATAAATGAATAAACAAAATGTGGTATGTATAGAGATATACACAATGGAAAATTATCCAGTCTTAGAAGGAAGGAAATTCTGACATATGCATGAACCTTAAGGATATCTAGCTAAGTGAAATCAGTGACAAAAAGACTAATACCATATGATTCCACTTAAATGAGTATACAGAAAAGACAAATTCATAGAGACAAAATGAAATGGTGGTTGCAAAGGCCTGGGGGTGGTGTAAGAGAGAATGAAGAGTTATTAATGCATAGAGTTGAGGGGAGGAAGGATGAAAAGGTTATGGAAATGAACAAGGGGGCAAATGCAAATGTACTTAATGTCATTGAATTGTACACTTAAAATGATGAAGAGAATAAATTTTGTTTTTATTTTCTACATCATAAAAAATTATAGTGAGTCTATAGGAAAAACATTTTAATCTGCATACAAAGTATTTAATCTGTATTTCCTGTAAAGCAGAAATTCATCTTCCATCAACTTTATATAAACCTTATATTTAAAATTAACGTGCTAATTTTATAACCTTAAATTTTTTTAATTAAAAAGAGCTCAGGGCCTCCCCTGGTGGCGCAGTGGGTTAAGCAACGCACTACGAAGCAAATCGCAGCCACTGAAGCACGAGTTCAATCCCTGCTGCCAGCCAGGGAGGGGGACCCACATGGCGCGGCAGACCTCTCCTGCTGTGCCCGCTGCTCCCCTCAGCAGTGTACTTCTGTTGATCTGCCTGTTCTGCTCCCTGCTCTCTGTGGTGAATCCTCTCACCCCCCCCCCCACACCTCTGGCCTGTGCCCCAGTGCTTGTATGCATAAATAAATAAATCTTTTAAAAAAAAATAAAAAATAAAAAGAGCTCAAAGAGCAAATGTGACCTTAAACTGCCTCTTTAATGAAATGATCAAACCCTTTGCCATGTTTTTCTCTAATTAGTGCCTTACCACAACTATCTTACTGAAAAAAATTGAACTGTTCAACGGCCAGATTATTAAATGATTTAAACTCCTTAAGTCAAAGAAACTTGAGCTAAGATTGCAATTATTTTAAAATTGAGTTTATTACAACAGCTATTAAACTAAAACTATCACAACGAACTATATTAAAGCAAAAAGCCTCATGAGTAGAGAAACCCCTCTCTTGGCCTCATTTGGCAGTATTTCTCTACCCATGAGAAAGTCTGAAGAGGTCATTTCCTACAACAGAGGAAAACAAAGGTTGTATACCTGGAGATCAAAGCCAATACTAACAAAACAACAGATCCCAAGACAGTATTTTGCATAGAAGGATGGTTGTCCAAATGCTAATCATGAAACTTCTATTGTCTTTGGCTTTAAAATACATTAGTGAGAGCCTCCATGGTGGCACAGGAGTTAAGTCTTAGCACTATAAAGCTATCTGCAGCACAAGTTCGATCCCTAGCCAGGGAGCTAACCCACATGACACTGACAGACCTCTCCTGATTTGCTGCTGCGCCCCTCAGCAGTATATTTCAGTCAATTTGTCCTTTCTGCGCCTCATTCTGTCTTTGGTGAATTCTCTCACCACACCCCCACACACACACCTTTGGCCCATATCCCAGCTCTTGTCTGCAAAAATAAATAAAATAAATCTTTAAAAAAACAAAATAAACTAGTGAAAAATATAGAAGCAAAGATAATTCCATACCATTCTTTCATCACATCTTTATACATTTGTCTTAATATCACATAATCATATTTTATAAATCACTCTCAGCTAGCCCCTCCAAATGCACCAGAAATTGTACTATCCTTCTCTAGAGAATGCTTTATACTATTCCTCACAAGTATTTTCATAGCCTTATTACTTTACCTTTTTTTTTTTTTTAAAGATTTTATTTATTTATGCATACAAGCACTGGGGTACAGGCCAGAGGTGTGGGGGGGTGAGAGGATTCACCACAGAGAGTGGGGAGCAGAACAGGCAGATCAATGGAAGTACACTGCTGAGGGGAGCAGCAGGCACAGCAGGAGAGGTCTGCTGCGCCATGTGGGTCCTCTCCCTGGCCGGCAGCAGGGATGGAAATCGTGCTGCAGTGGCTGCGGTCTGCTTCATAGTGCGTTACTTAACCCACTGCGCCACCAGGGAGGCCCTACTTTACCTTCTAATTTCCATTCCACAAACAACCTAATGTTACAAGACAAAGATTAAAATCAGAGAAAACTCTTCTGATCAATCAAACATCAACTGTCAAACTACCAGCATCTGCATCCACTCTTCTTCTAGTGAAAAGAGATCTCCTCTATCAAATAACAATTACGTCCATTTTATTATCTTCTCCTAGACCTTCATCAGTTACTTCACTTCAGCAACTTCAACTTTCCCCTCTCTAATGAACGAATCCTTCTATCAGCATACAAACATATTCTTCTAAAAAGTCTTCCCCCATCATCTATTTCTCCAGCTACCACTTAATCTCTTCACTATTCTCATTCATGGCAAAGTTTCTCAAAAGCACTCTTGGTGACTCTCCATTTCCTCTGCAATTATTCATTTTATGAAAAGCTACCCCAAAAGATCTAAGGAGCAATACAACACACACCTGTGTGATCTACGTATCACTTTAGAGAATACTTCACTACCAATATAGACTACCATATACTCTTCCAGGATCACATCTCCAGTGCTCCCTCCCTCCACAGCCACTACTTTAACTTTAGGGCTAATTAATTTATTTATGCTTTTATGTATGTATATATCCTAAAATAAGACAATGACTTGTTTTTGCATGATTTTCAACTTTAAAAGGCGCCTTACCATGATATATGTTGCTATAGCTCAATTACTTTCACAGCTATGTATCCACACAACTTTTTCATTCTCCAGTTGATAGACAATTTTCCCATTTTCTGCCACTACAGCATTAAAGTGATTGTTTTTTAAAAAGATTTATTTATTTATTTATGCATACAAGCACTGGGGTACAGGCCAGAGTAATAGGAGGTGAGAGGATTCATCAGACAGAGCGGGGAGCAGAACAGGCAGACTGACCGAAACACACTGCTGAGGGCAGCAGCGGGTGAGGCAGGAGAGGTCTGCTGTGCCATGTGGGTCCCCTCCCTGGCCGGGGGCAGGGATTAAACTCGTGCTGCAGTGGCTGCTGTTTGCTTCATAGTGCGTTGCTTAACCCACTGCGCCACCAGGGAGGCCCTAAAGTGATTGTTTTAATGCCATTCTCTTTGCAACAATGAGGATTTTTGTAGACTAGACATCAGATGTGAACTGAAACTGCAAAGTTGTAGCATAGGAGCATCTTCAACTTTAGAAGCTACAAATTGCTTTCCAAAATGTATCCAATCCCTATTCAACATTCTATTGCTGTCGACTTCCCAATATTCTTTTTTTTAAAAAAAGATTTATTTATTTATGCATACAAGCACTGGGGTACAGGCCAGAGGAGTGGGGTGGGGGGTGAGAGGATTCACCACAGAGAGCGGGGAGCAGAACAGGCAGATCAACCAAAGCACACTGCTGAAGGGAGCAGTGGGCACAGCAGGAGAGGTCTGCCGTGCCATGTGGGTTCCCTCTCTGGCCGGCAGCAGGGATCCAACTCGTGCTGCAGTGGCTGCGGTCTGCTTCACGGTGCGCTGCTCAACCCACTGCGCCACCAGGGAGGCCAAGCTTCCCAATATTCTATTCCGAACTTCCCACATTCTATTCCTTTGCAAAGATTGCTAGTGTTCTGCATATTTCTAAAAGTGTCATTTTAATTAACCAACCTCATACAACATAAGGCTCCTTAATATACTTTGGCATCTATAATACTGGCCCTCCCAGTTTTCCCAGCAACTCTAGCTCCACCCATTCCACCCATCAACTTCTTAAAAGTTGGTGCTTCTCTGTACTCAACCATAGGTCTTATTCCGATTCACTATACATTCTCTCCCTAAATTCTCATGGCTTAAAATATTATCCGTAAGCCTACAATGCAAATGCCCAAATAATTCCACATCACACCTTTCTCTTCTGAGGTGCAGAACCCAAGAGCCTATATAATTGTGTCTTTCAATGGTAACATCTCTCTCTTTTTTTTTTTTAAAGAGTAGATTTATTAGGGGAAGGGACAGAAGAGTAAGGGACACTTGTATAGACACAAGCGGCAAGAAGAGCTGCCCCTAGAGGTACCGGTTTGCTGAGAGAGGCCTGCATGGTTGCAGGTGGGTGGCCTTAAGGAGAAATGCCTTCACTGAGGGAGGTCAGTGAAGAGAAGCTCCAGCATGGTGCTGGTCAGAGGCAGGCAGGAAGGCTGCTGCCCTGCAGGAGAGAGTTAGTGAAGAGACACACCTGCATAGTCACAGGTGGGCAGAAGGTAGCTGCCGGTAACATCAATCTTAATACATCCAAAATGGACATCTCTTGGGGCCTCCCTGTGGCAGGGTTTAAGTCACAGCACTGTGAAGCTACCCATAGTCACTGCAGCATGAGTTCAATCCCTGGCCAGGGATGTGATCCACATGGCACAGCTGTTCCCCTCAGCAGTGTATTTCGTCGACTGCCTGTTCTGCTCCCTACTCTGTCTCTGGTGAATCCTCTTAACCCCTGTACCTCTAGTCTGTACCCTAGTTCTTGTATGCATAATAAACAAATAAATCTTTTTTAAAAATCCTTCCTTCTCCCCATTCCTACATACATACATTTCAAAGTACATCACTTTATCCATTTCCTCCAAGAAGTCCTCCAAGATTCCTCTGCCATTAAAATCACTAACTTCCCAGGCCTCCCTGGTGGCGCAGTGGGTTAAGCAACGCACTATGAAGCAAACCATAGCCACTGCAGCACGAGTTCGATCCCTGCTGCCGGCCAGGGAGGGGACCCACATGGCTCAGGCAGACCTCTCCTGCTGTGCCCGCTGCTCCCCTCAGCAGTGTACTTCAGTTGATCTGCCTGTTCTGCTCCCCACTCTCTGTGATGAGTCCTCTCACCCCCCACTCCTCTGGCCTGTACCCCAGTGCTTGTATGCATAAATAAATAAATCTTTAAAAAAAAATCACTAACTTCCCAATGCATTTCTTTTCATCTCATTTAGAATTATATCTCGCTTTACATTAGGATTAGTTACTGCTATGCTTCAATCTTCCCTCCCCACTCTCTTCCATATTATATAGGCCTCTGGAAAGTAAGAACTATAGATATTATTTAACTTACTCTCTCCCCCACTGCCCAGTGCTTAACACAATGGCATACAACAGACACTCAAAACATTTCATGAATTTTATAAAGGTCACAATTGTATTTTGCTACCACCTCAAGAACCAGTCAATGGGAGTTTCAAAATCTGAGGTCACTCATCTTTTCCTATCCAGATTGTCTACCGCGTCTACCCTAACACTTACGGTTATATGTGATAATAATAAGAGAGGAGGTCATCTTTTTTTCTAAATTCACTATATTATCAACCTAATAAAGTATTAATATTGATATGAAATGAATATTGGCAATAAATGAATTATTTTTAAAGCAACGTTTGTAAGAGAAAAGAACAGAAAAATGGTCAGTTTCTATTTTTACTTAAGCCCTGTACTCTCAAATATTCACCAAATACAGTGCTAGACTATAAAATCTCAGAATCATACTTAGAAAACTGGGATGGTATAAACACTGAATGTTTCATTCTAAAACATCCAAAACAGAACAATCTGCCCAAGAGAGCACTCAGGACAACTCTGACTTGTACTACCCGAGGAAACCAGAAGACAATAATCAATCTACATTAAATGCATAATAGTATAACCACTGATGAAGCTTTTTTTTTTAAAAGATTTGTTTTATTTATTTATGCATACAAGATCTGGGGTACAGGCCAGAGGTGGGGTGGGGTGAGGTGGGGGAGTAAAAGGACTCACCAGAGACAGAGTGGGGAGCAGAACAGGCAGATTGACTGAAATACATTCCTGTGGGGAGCAGTGGGCGAGCGAGGAGAGGTCTGCCGTGCCATGTGGTCACCTCCCTGGCCAGGGGGATCAGACTTGTGCTGCAGCGGCTACCCATACCTTCCACAGTTCTGGGAGTTAACCCCTTAAGTCACCAGGGAGGCCCCCCACTGCTGAAGTTAGGAACAAAACACCCACAATGCAAATTGTTTCATGTTACTGTTATAACACAGAATCCACTAGATACATCTCACAGTGAAAATATGATACTAACTACTATGCCAGGGTTCTTTTGGGTTTGGCCTACCTCTACCAACACATACTATGACATGACCCAATGATCCAAGTATACTCATCATCTTTCCTATCTGAACCATGGCAAAGTCATCATTAGTACAATGTATTATAACTTGGTTATAATACACACACACACACACACAAAAAATTTAAACACAGCAACAAAATCCCAAGAGACATACGTATCTGTCTATAAAGCAGTCCTTTGGCAGTTTCATAAAACTTATTAATGTCCAAGAATATCCACTTAGATCACTATAGAAAATGGAACATTAAGAAGACACACGAATTCAGATTTGCAGTTTAAAGAGAAAAACACTCTGGTGGAGTAGATTAGATTAACACTAAGGAAACATGAGAATGCTGCTGCAATAATCCAGGTGAGCAATGAAAGCCTGAAATCAGGCACTAATAGTAGAAATGCAGATAATGTAAACAAAGAGTTTGGATTCAAAGGGATTAAGGACTTAGAATCTTGAAGAGAACCAGATGTGAGCTTTAAAACAAAGGGATAAAAGACAAATGCCAGATTTCTGGAAAAAAACAATGACAGTGGGGCAAGGAAAAGAGCAGGATTTGGGGGCAAAGTGATTGAGAGGTAGATGATTAATCTGACCATGATGAACACTTGCAGGACTATGTAAGCTTGTAGCCTCTCCTCACCCTCACTTTTTCTGGAAATGCTCTTCCCAATTCACACAGCTGTACTGAGAGCAACAATGTTACAGTGTAAACCTATCATGGTAACCCTACCTTCAGGTTTAAATCCTAAAGCTAGATCAATGACCAAAGCCCATAAATTTTATATATAGTATATGTGTGTACATGCACATAAATACATGTGTACAGTAATATGTAATACCTATTTATACATATATACATATACTCTACAATTAAACAAAAAAATCTTATTACCACCACCACAGTAGATAGGGATCTTTCAACTAACTACTCAATTATAAGGCAATCCTTAGATCAAAATAGTCACCAAAGCCCATTTGATGCTCAGAGAGGAACAAACATTTTAAAGCCAGAAAGTAAATATTTTGGACTTTGCAGGATACTACTGATCTTTGCTATTGTAGTAGCAAATGCAGTTACAGATATTACATAAACAAAAGGGTGTGTGTTGTCTGTGTTCCAATAAAGCTTTATGTATGGACCCTGAAATTTGAATTTCCTAAATTTTCCTTCTTTCTCTCTCTTTCTTGATTTACGCATACAAGAAAAGGGTATAGGCCAGAGATGTGGGGGGCGAGAAGACCCACCAGAGATAGTGGGGAGCAGAACAGATGGATTCACTGAAACACACTGCTAAGGGGAGTAGCAGGAGAGGCAGGAAAGGTCTGCTGTGCCACGTGGGTCACCTCCTTAACCAGTGCCAGGGATGGAACTTGTGCTGCAGTGGCTGCATTTTGCTTCAGTGTGTTGCTTAGCTCACTGCGCCACCAGGGAGGTCTCTTCTTTCTTTCTTTTTATATATTTATTTATGCATACAAGAACTGGGGTACAGACCAGAGATAGTGGGCAGTGGGAGGATTTATCAGAGACAGAGTGGGGAAAAGAACAGGCAGACTGACTGACATACACTGCTGAGGGGAGGCAAGACACGAGAGGTCGCTGAGACATGTGGGTCACCTCCCTGGCTGGGGGTTTAACTCGTGTTGCAGTGACTATGAATGGTTCATAGTGTGGTGCCCAACCCTTTGCAACACCAGGAAGGCCCTGAGTTTCCTAAATTTTCACATACCACAAAATATCTTTTATTTTGATTTTTTCCCACCAGTAAAAAAAAAATGTAAGAATGATTCTTAACTCAGAGACCATACCAAAGCAGACAGGTTGCATGGGCCTGCTGACCATGGCTTATTGACCCTTGAGCTAAGGCAACAAAGAACTACCCTAGAGCCCCTTCCAAATTTCCTCTTGGTGTTGATCTTAACCTAAGAAAACAAACAAGGTCTCTTTTTTCGTGGTGCCTGAGAGGCAGTCGGCTGCTTCAAGATGAAGCTAAACATCTCTTTCCCAGTAACGGACCACGAGAAATTCATTGAGGTGGACAATGAATGCAAACTTCGTACCTTTTATGAGAAACATAAGGTCACTGCAGTTGTTGCTGATGCCTTATGTGATAAATGGAAGGGTTCTGTAGTCTGAATCAGTGTTAGAGATGAAAAAAAAGATTTCCCCACGAAACAGGGTGCCTTGACCTATGGTTGGTTTGCTTGCTGCTGAATTAAGGGGCACTCCTCTTATAGATCAAGGAGGACTGAAAAGAAAATGCAAATCTGTTCGGGTTTGTATTGTGGATGCCAATCTGAGAATTCCCAGCTTGGTTATTGTAAAAAAAAGGGGAGGGGGGAGGAGAAGGACATTTCTGGACTCACTGATATTAGTGTGCCTCAACACCTGCAGCTAGCAAGACCTATCAATCCCAAAAACTTCAGTCTCTGTAAAGATGATGATGTCTGCCAATATGTTGTGAGAAAGCCCCTAAACAAAGATGGTAAGAAATCTAGAACCTAAGCACCCAAAATTCGGGCCTCCCTGGTAGCACAAGGGGTTAAGTCTCAGCACTATGAAGATATCGGCAGTCACTTCAGCACAAGTTGGATCCCCAGCCAGGGAGGTGACCCACATGGCGCAGCAGACCTCCCCTGTCTCGCCTGCTGCTCCCCTCAGCAGTGTATTTCAGTCTATCTGCCTGTTTTGCTCCCAACTCTGTCTCTGGTGAATCCTCTTACCCCACCACCACCATCTCTGACCTATACCCCAGTTCTTGTATGTATAAATAAAATAATAAAAATAAAAACAACCCAAGATTCCATGTCTTGTTATTCCACTCATTCTGCAGCACAAACTTTAGCATACTAAGGAAAGTAAGGATGAAGCCACAAAGGAACAGAGTACACTAAACTTGTGGCCAAGAGAATAAAGGAGTCCAAAGAAAAATGCCAAGAATGGTTGCCAAGCAAGAGACCCTGTCCTCTTTGACAGCTTCAACCTCTAAGTCTGAATCTAGACAAAAATGAGATTTTCTAAATGCAACAACAAAAAAATAAGGCCAGGTATTTAAAAAAAGAAAAGAAAGAAAGAAAAAAGACAAGTTCTCTTATTGGAAGAATTGAAAAGCTTCAATCAGCTGACCCGCTGCACTCCATTTGCAAAGAATTGAGTCAACAAATGAAAGCCCAGGCAATTTGCTGGTTCTATCATTTATCATATACTGTGGCTTTCCAGAAAGATTTGTTACAAGTTTAGAAAATTATACCTTCCCTAGCTATGAGTGTTTTGTTATTTTTTCCCCCATCACTATATATCAAGTGTGTTAGGAGTGATTAAAATTTAGTACTTTTTTAATTTAATATTTAGCACAGTTTTCAGACACTGACAAAGCATATCTAAGTCTGACGAGCAGAGCATATCACCTTTAGTATATGGACTCAATGACCTCTGGATGTAGCAGCTAGATATGAATTAATTTGAATTGTCTTCATAGAAGAGATAATGGAGGTTATCCAGGTGAATGGAAAAGTTCTAGTACTCACAAACTAGAATGACTGTAGCTAAAGCAATAGATTACAAAGAGTGGAAAGAGAAGGTGCAGGCCAAATGTGGAATTATCAATATCAAGGGATTAACAAAAAATTAAGAGTCTGCAAAGAAGAAGCTGAAAGAGGCAAAGGTGTAAGCAATGACTACACTATTTGGAAATACAGAATACTCAGGAGCGAGTTAGTTGATTTTTACTGGGTCTCTCCCATTCACCTATGCATGTTACTATTAAGCTTATTGCTTTTTCTCATGTCAGTTGGTCTCATATTAATTTGCTCATTTGGCAACTTAAAAGAACTTTTTAAAAAAAGATTCATTTATACATAGAAGAACTGGGGTACAGACCAAGGTGCGGGATTAAAAGGAGTCACCAGAGACAGAGCAGAGGACAGAATAGGCAGATAGACTGAAATACACTGCTGAGGGGAGCAGTTAGTGAGAGGAGAGGTCTGCTCTGCTATATGGGGTTAGCTCCCTGGCCGGAGATCGAACATGTGCTGCAGTGGCTGCCCATAGCTTCATAGTCCTACATCTTAACCCCCTGCGCCACCAGGGATGCCCCCAGACTAAAAGAACTTTTGAAAGGGGAAAGGTGAATTGCCCCTCTCTCCCTCAAACCAGCTTGGTTTCATCTCAGGACTGCTTTGACTATTTGAAATCTTTTGATATTCTAGATAAATTTTGGGATTGTTCATTCAGTTTCTATGAAAAATGATGATTAGGGGCCTCCCTGGGTAGCTCAGGGGGTTAGGTACCACATTATGAACCATCCGCAGCCACTGTAGCACAAGTTCAATCCCCACCCAGGGAGTTGACCCACATGGAACAGCAGATCTCTCCTGTCTCGCCTGCTGCTCCTCTCAGCAGTGCATCTCAGTTGATCTGCCTGTTCTGTTCCCCACTCTGTCTCTGGTGAATCCTCCCACCACCCACTACCTCTGATCTTTACCCAGTTCTTGTATGCATAAATAAATAAATCTTTTTTAAAAAAAGAAAAGAAAAATAATGCTGGAATTTTGGTAGGAATTGCACTGAATATGTACAGTGCTTTGGGTAAAATGGACATTTACACAATATTAAATCTTCCAATCTCTTATGAGCACTGAATAACTTCCACAAGCTCTGAATATCTCTCCATTTCTTTGTCTTTTTTGATCACAGCAATGTCTTGTAGTTTTCAGTGTAGAGATCTTTCACTTCTTTGGTTGAATTTGTTCCCAGATATTACATTCTTTGTCATGTAATTGTGTATGAAATTGTTTTCTTAATTTCTCTTTTTGATAGCATGCTGTTAGTATTTTGAATACTGATTTTGTGTCCTGCAACTGTATTATTATACTGTGTTCTTGAGGCTTTCCTGGTGGCACAGTGTCTTAAGCAATGCACTATGAACCACAGCTACTACAACTCAAGTTTGGTCCCTTCCTCGGGCCAGGGAGGGGACCCACATGATGCAGCAGACCTCTCCAGACTGGCCCTGCTGTGCCCTCACTAGTGTATTTCAGTCATTCTGCCTGTTCTGCTCCCTGCTCTGTCTCTAATACATTCTCTCACCGCCCACACCTCTGGCCTGTACACCAGCTTTTGTATGCATAAATAAATAAATCTTTATTTTTAAGTTTTTTTTAAAGATTTATTTATTTATGCATACAAGCACTGGGGTACAGGCCAGAGGTGTGGCGGGGTGAGAGGATTCACCACAGAGAGTGGGGAGCAGAACAGGCAGATCAACAGAAGTATACTGCTGAGGGGAGCAGTGGGCACAGCAGGAGAGGTCTGCCGCACCATGTGGGTCCCTTGCCTGGCAGGCAGCAGGGATCAAACTCATGCTGCAGTGGCTGCGGTTTGCTTCATAGTGTGTGGCTTAACTCACTGCGCCACCAGGGAGGCGCTAAATAAATCTTCAAAAAAAAAAAAATTGTGTTCTTGCTCTCTAAACTAGTTTGTCATAAAAATAGCCAGAAAAAAAAAAAAATCATGGGTAACCTTGGTAAAATCAATTTCACTGAAATTTTAGATGAAAAGTCAAGTTAAAGGGGCCTCCCTAGTGGCACAATGGTTAAGCAACGCAGTATGAAGCAAACCGCAGCCACTGCAGCACAAGTTCGATCCCTGCCTCCATCTAGGGAAGTGACCCACATGGCGCAGGCAGACCTCTCCTGCCTGGCCTGCTGCTCCCCTCAGCAGTGTATTTCAGTCCATCTGCCTATCTGCTCCCTGCTCTGTCTGGTGGATTCTTTCATTGCCCTGCACCTCTGGCCTGGACCCCAGTGCTTGGTATGCAAAAATAAATCTTTTTTTAAAAAAATTGTGGAAAAACAAAACAAAAACTAATTAGGGAAGTTTGAACACTGATTAGCTATTTGATGATATCGAGGAATTAGTGGTTTTTTTTTTAAAGAAAACAGGTTAGATTACCATTTTAAACCTCATCTTTTAAAGATACACAATGAAACAGTATAGCAGTCTTTCTTTCACTACTATATCTTCCTGATACTTTGTGCCCCAAGTCACCTAGAAAGCTCTAGTTCCATAGCTACTTGCATAACAAATAAGATACAAAGTGATGCAGAGATTCAAAAAAGATTGGGAGAGAGGAGGAGAATCAAGCAAAACCTTTAGGAAGGCGACCAGTTGATATTTGTAGTGAGTCTTAAAAATGGTGACATTTTAGGGGCCTCCCTGGTGGCGCAATGGGTTAAGCAACGCACTATGAAGCAAAACGCAGCCACTGCAGCATGAGTTTGATCCCTGCCACTAGCCGGAGAGGTGACCCACATGGCACAGCAGACCTCTCCTGTCTCACCCGCCACTCCCCTCAGCAGTGTGTCAGTTGATCTTCCTGTTCTGTTTCCCACTCTGTCTCTCACCCCCCACACATCTGGCCTGTACCCCAGTTCTTATATGTATAAATAAATAAATCTTTATTTAAAAAATGGTGACATTTTAACAGATAGGGAACAAGAAAAGGAAAGTGACACTCCAGATGGAAGAAATGGAAGCAAGTGCAAAGAGGTAAAAAATCTTGTCTCTCCATTAAACTGTCCCAAGTCTAATGACAACATGAAAAGGTGGTCACAGTCAAAAGTCATAACCCACTAGCCTGCTCCAAATACACTAAAGGAAGATCCATTAAGGCCAAAGGAAGCCAAATGGAGCCCAGTCCCAGGACTGATCATGATATTATCTGGGTACTCAAATTATACTGGTTTTCTAGAGTAATCTACTCCTGCCAGGCCCTGATTTCTGCCCCTCCCCTACAAACTAATTTGAGAATACACATGATTCTTTACCTATCCTAGGAAATGATCAAAACAATTAGTTTAAAACAGTATCCAGGGGCCTCCCTGCTGGTACAGTGGGTTAAGCAACGCACTAAGCAAACCGCAGCCACTGCAGCAGCCCTACCCCAGCCAGTGACCCACATGGTGCAGCAGACCTCTCCTGCCTCGACCCGACCCCCACTGCTCCCCTCAGCAGTGTGTTTCAGTCAATCTGCCTGTTCTGCTCCCCACTCTGTCTCTGGTGGATCCGATCACCACCCACACCTCTGGCCTGTATCCCAGCTCTTGTATACATAAATAAATAAATCTTTAGAAAAAATAAAACAGTATCCACTAATAAGCTGTGTCTACCTGCCTAAAAACCTCTATCATATCATAATTCATTAGAACCTCCAAAAGAGAAAAAATTACAGGATGAAATGCCTTCCCTCAGAACATTCTTTCAGTTACACATTTTTTAGTAAAGCATAACTGATGAAGCAAATAATTTTTTTTAAAGATTTATTTATTTATGCATACAAGCACTGGGGTACAGGCCAGAGGTGTGGGGGGTGAGAGGATTCACCACAGACAGTGCGGGGAGCAG
>JAGFMF010012090.1:170081-193974 GCA_019455555.1 Galemys pyrenaicus | reverse complement strand
CATGTGGGTCCCCTCCCTGGCCAGCAGCAGGGATCGAACTCGTGCTGCAGTGGTTGCGGTTTGCTTCATAGTGCGTTGCTTAACCCACTGCGCCACCAGAGAGGCCCGAAGCAAATAATTTTAAATGAGTTTTTCCCCTTCAAAAATAGAGTAAGTAGTCCTAATAGTAAAATGATTTGGCGTATTTTGGAAATGTATTCAGCCAATAGTTCTATTATTTTTTTAATATGCCAGTAATACTAAAAGTCTCAGAATTTGGGGCCTCCTTGATGGTGCAGGAGTTAAAGTCACAGGTATCAAACTATCACCAGCCACTGCAGCATGAGTTCAACCCCTGGCCAGGGAGTTAACCCACATGTGCAGCAGACCTCTCTTTTCTCACCTGCTGCTCCCTCAGCAGTATATTTCAATGGATCCACCTGTTCTGCTCCCCACTCTGTCTCTGGTGAGTCCTTTCATCCCTCACACCTCTGGCTTATACCCCAGTTCTTGTATGCATAAATACATAAAAGTAAAGTTTTTTTTAAAAATTTTTCAGAATATGGGGCCTCCCTGGTGGCGCAGTGGATTAAGCAACGCACTATGAAGCAAACCATAGCCACTGCAGCACGAGTTCGATCCCTGCTGCTGGCCAGGGAGGGGACCCACATGGTGCAGCAGACCTCTCCTGCTATGCAGACCTCTCCTGCTGTGCCCGCTGCTACCCTCAGCAGTGTACTTCTGTTGATCTGACTGTTCTGCTCCCCGCTCTCTGTGGTGAATCCTCTCACCCCCCCATGCCTCTGGCCTGTACCCCAGTGCTTGTATGCATAAATAAATAAATCTTTAAAAAAAAATTTTTTTTCAGAATATGACGCCAGTGAAAATGAACATCAAAACAAACAGGAATGCAGATGATCAGTCAAAACCGAGTAAGTGGAGTCTTTATTACCATCCTCCTCTATGTGGTAGGGTATTATTTCAAATAACCAAGATGAATGGGTATAGGGAGTTACTACAAGCTTTTCTTAAACCAAAGAAAAAGCAGCAAGGTAACAGGTCAGGTTAGCTTTAAACAGTCTTTAGTCACTGATTACACCTTATTTCACAATAACTGTGACTGGAAAACATCCTCCCAGAAATCAAACATAATTGTTCAACTTATCAGAGGAAATGAAAAAGGAAACGAGTAAAACATAATAAAGACTGGGAGTTCAAAAAGTGGGAGATCTTTGTATCATATAGGAAAGGTTTTACAGTAAGAATAGAATTAAAGTAGAAAATAAAATCTAAGTCATCAACTTATAAAACCCATACTGCACTTCTTCATTGTTGTCCAGATGTACCTTCAATACTTAAGAACAACTCTTAGATTTTATGAAAAATACTACTCAGAGAAGACCTCATATAGTCTGAGCTCCATTCTAAACCAGTAGATGGACACAAAAGAAGAAACACCACTTTTCTTTGTTCCTCTCAGGTGTACAAAAAACTGTTACCTTACCTCCTCAAAAAGGTAAGACACAAAACTTTTAGAAGTCTTCATCTCCTGTCATCTTGATGAGTCAATACTCATTCTTTCTCCTTCAAACACTGATCACTTGCTCATACAACTTTCTTTAGATTATCCTTTTGTGAAATCTTAGGTGGGACAACTTGAAAGACTAACAGTTTTAAGTTCAAAATATTATCACCTTCACATTCACCCTAGTAAGTATACGAAATACTAGGAAGGATACAGAGAGGTATTAATAAAGTTCTACCTATAAAGACACTGTAAAGAATCTTTAAGAAAATAAAAATACAAAATCATAATTAGCTACAGTTACAAAGGAGATACAGTAACTTAAGAGCAAAGAAGAGGATACGTCATCTGACAAGCACAAAGCAAATCTGGAAACAACAGCAACAACAACAAAAACCCTGCAGTTAAGAATTCTCAAGTATACAGCTTCACCAAAGCACTGACAGCATCATCTTTACATGCCCAAATTGCAGACCACTTCCAATTAACACAGCTAAGGGCTTTTTTTTTTAATCAAACAGTAAAGGTTGGGTCTGCAAAAGACATCCTATCTTGTGCCCATTTGATGAAAAATTTTATTTAAAGTAAAATTTGCCGACTGTTCCTGTATAGCTAACAAAAACCAAAGTCATCAACCTGTAAGCCACACAAAGTGAATGAACTGCTTATACTAAAAAAATAAATGCACTGTTTCCAGGTAAGTTAACTCTAAAAGATAATTAAAAATACCTTACTACTGAGATACATTTGTATGTTTGGTGACTGAGAGGCACAGAGATGAATAAGGAAAATAAACCTGAGAAATTTGTAAAAGCCTGCTTTGTTAAAAACAAAGTGGCCCCTTGCCAACAGTTCTTTATGTTCATATTACCAAAGATGATTGTAGGCAGATTCATGGGCCACAAAGGATCTTTATCAAACGCCAAATTAGAGAAGTTCTCAGAAATATTTCAAATTTGGTAAGTTAAAGGACAGGTAAATAAAACCACTTTACAAAGCTTTGCACATTTGGAAACAAAGCTTTTATTTTTTTTTTAACATCCGAGCCCTAAAAACACATTTTAAACATTAGATTTACAAACATCCTATTCACAGGCACCTACAGACATATTCTGTCAAGAAAAAAAATCGGTCACAGGAAAAGGGACTGGCTTTAGTTTAAAATGTCCATCTCACCAATAGGGAAGAAATCGCACGATTCTCAATTGCAACTGACTACAAGAACCCTAAATACAACTCTTCGCTTTAGTTTGAACTACATACGCAAGCATTTCAGATTCGTACTTTCAACTTCCTATTATTTATATCATCTGTTAAAGAAAAGGTAACAAGGATACTCCTCAAACTCCTATACCCCACGATCCATCCTCAAAAGAGTGGAAGGAACAGCAAAGTGGAAGGAACAAAGCACTGACGTCAATTACGAGATTAACCCCGGGCACAGGCAGCTGGAGGAAAGGCCTAAACATCAATATCCAGATACAAGCTATCGGGATAACTAGCTAACAGGCCGATTCCGAAGTTATGGGGGGTATTCAAGTTTTACACCCCCACATTCCCATTTTTAGTCAACCCCTACGCTAGTAGAAGGCGGAAATTTTTTCCCCTTTTTTTTTTTTTTTTTGGGCAAGGGGGGGGGGTGTTCGTGCGCAGGATCGCGAGAAGGAAAGCGAGAACTAGTAGGGTAATGATAGCCAGAACCTAGGCCTATTTTCCCTTCAACTAGAAATAACTTGAAATTAGAGGGTGATAAAAAGTAGCAAATCAGTCGATGAATTTTCTGAGCGAAGGAATGGATTAAGGAACGAAAGGCGAAAGGAGAAACGGGGAAAGATGATTTCTGGGAATTTTTGTTAGGATTGGGTTAGCCTTTTTTTATTTATTTATTTATTTAAGGGGAGGAGGAGGAACGCGAAGATGAGGGGCGAAGCCCGGATCCAGCAGCCTAGCCCCGAGGGTCTCCCGGAGCGCACAGGCGAGCCGGGTCTCCCCACCGACTCCCGCCCGCCCCCTCCCCCACCGCGGTCCGGCCCAGCCTCAGTCAGCCCGTCGGCCCTTCTCACCTCCAGTCCCCGCTCCACTAGGCCCGAACCATCTCCCGGCTGCGGCAGCGGCGGCGCCGGGCCTGCACCTTTACCGGACGCGCACTCGAGCCCGCCCGGGAGGCGGCGACAGGCTGCCAAGGGCGAGGGGCTTCGGGCGGCGGCGGGGGTTGGGGAAATCTCGAAAAGCAGTGGCGGCGGCGGCGCACCTCACTCGGAACGGGCGGAGGTCCCGCCCCGCTCCATGACGGTCGGGTCCAGCCCGGACGGCCGACTGAAGCGGCAGGGGCGGGCTGACGAGGACCTGGCACCAGGATCCCCGCCCCGTCCGCTGGCGGCGGCGGCGGCGACGGCGGCTCGACTCCGCAGCCCGAACTGGGACTGACGCAGCGGCCGCGCCACCCATGTGACCAGGGCCGGGCGGGGGCGAGGCGTCACATGGCGACGCCGCGCCCCTCCCCTCCAGAAAAGTGGGGGGGCTGCGGGGCCTGCCGGGCCTGGAGGCGACACAGGGGGTGGTGACGTGCGCGGCTGCTGGGACCCACGACCCGGGGCAGGCGGAGCACAGACCCGAGTGACCTAGGCCGGAGCCGCGGGGCCCGGTGGCCGCGTCGGGCAGGACCGGCCGGGCAGGACCGGACCTGCACATCCCGGAGCGCACACCCTCGCGCGTACCCGCTAGCGAGGTTCGGAAGGGCGGGGCCGGGCAGAGCCGGATCGACTGGTTCTGGGCTTAGGCGAAGGGCGTCAGGCGGTCTGCCCGTCCTGGGGGTCTCGCCTAGCCCAGACCCCCTGGACCCGCTTCCAGCCCCCGAGGTTGAAGCCCGGCCTCTCGGCAGGGCGGGCGGGAGTGGAAAGCTGCAGGGAATTTTGGTGGGAGGCCACTTAGAACCTCAATTGAACTTCTCCTAGGACGCCAAATCAGCCCTTTTTCTTCGTCATCTAGCCACTTTTGCCAGTAATACTTTTCTTCAGGCCTTTTTTTTTTTTTTAACACTTTCGTTAGCCCCTTAACGTGCACGTAGGACAAACATCATTTAATTTAGGATAAAATAATAGTTAAACACGAGATTTTCCAATGTTGCTTGTCCAGAAACTACCTTTCATTCGGAAAACACTTGATAATTTTCTTTGACCTGTTGTTTTGATGAAGGCGCTTCATGAAGTTGAGCTGGATTTTTGTGGTTGGTATTTTACTTTCTACTAATTTTGAACCTAGCGTCTTAACGAGTTTTTTTTAAATAAAATTAAGGGTTTTGAGGAGTTTTGTAATAAACTACAGTGAACGTGCATATGAAAATGTTTTTGCCGACTTTAATAGGTCACTCACCAGCATCAATAGAAGCATAATGTTTTCCTTTAAAAAACTATTGTTTCTTCGAAGCCTTACTCTCTTTATGGTTTTGTCTGTAGTTGACTGTATAGATAGGAAGCAATTTAATGCAAAATTTAAAACAAATTATGACAAAATACAGTAAAGAATAAGAGACTGTTAGTCCTCTTCTCACTTAACGTACCCTGGATATCCTTTCATATGGCTACATAACTATCTCTTCCTAAGGGTAGTATAATATTACATTACTTCATAATCTAACCAATTTCCTATATGTGGGCATTTAAATTGTTGCCAAAGCATTCCTATTAGAAACTAAGCTGTAACAAATAATCCCTTACATTGGGCAACTATACCAATAAATGTTTAATTGAATCTTAGCTCAGAAGTCATTTTTACTTTTGATAGGTTTTGCCAAATTATCCTCTAGTTACATTTGCTTCCTTTTAAGTTCTGCTTTGAAAGATTTACAAAGCTGTATGTGGAGCCAGTGAGGATGAGAGAGGCAACAAGAAAGAATATTTGTCAGTAATTAAAGAAATACTAAAATGCAAATTGAAATCACTTAATAAACTGCAAGAAATGTCCTTAGCTTACTTTGAGATGAATGTTATGTTACCCAAATGATATAGGGTGTTTAGTTCCACAAAAGATCATGATAATTTTTCACTATAAAATGTGACTTACAAGGCCTCCCCAGTGGCCTAGGGATTAAGTCTCAGCACTATCACCTCTGAGGCCTAAGTTTGATCCCCACCAGGGAGTTGACCCACATGGCAGCAGCAGACCTCTCCTGTCTAGCCCCTGCTCCCCTCAGCAGTTTATTTCAGTGTATCTGCCTGTTCTGCTCCCCACTCTGTCTCTGGTGAATCCTCTTACCCTGCCCCCACGCCTCTGTCCTACACCCCAGTTCTTCTATGCAAAAATAAGTAAAATCATTTTTAAAAAATGTGACTTACTTAAAAACCAAGAAGGAGTTGAGAATGGAAACTAAACCTTTCTTTGGCATTACTCTCCAACTATGAATCCTTCCCTTGCAGCAATGAGAGAAAAAGACACTAAAATTATTTCTCAATTTATAATATTTCAATACTCATCATTTTACATAATCATATGTATCTGTTTTAACAAAGTACATTTTCTGTCTTTGTTCCAGAACAATGAAAATTAACTGCACAGAATGGAGAAACAATAGAAAATACAACCATAAACATAGGAGACAAAAAGTCTGTCCCTGTAGTTTTACCTTTTCCAAGGTATCACTTTCATGGAATCACACAGGTAAGTAACCTGGTTTTTTTTTTTAAGGTTTGCATGTTTATTATTGCAATTTACTTTTTTTTGGTATGTAGTCTGTTAAATCTAATTTCTTTCGCTTAAAGCCTTTGAGATTCATCCATTGTGTTTGAGTGTGTACATAATTTATTGCTTTTTGAAAATTCTTTTTTAATGTATTACCTTTTATTGCTGAGTAGTATTTTATTATATGGATATATGACATGTCAATATACCATAACCATTCATCAGTTGAAGGACATCTGAGTTGTTTACAGTTTTGAATGATTATGAGTAAAACTGATAAACATGTGTGGACAACGTTTCATTCAGGCTTAAAAATATTTTATGAAAGTCACATCTAGATAGAGAAAATACCAAGTCACAATTACATCTACACAAACATTACTCCATATAACATTAGAACTCAGATAATGCACCCATTATGTATCAGATATTTATTAAATACTTACGTAAACAGTTCCTAAAACAGGTACTGTTCTAGGCACATATATAAAATAATTGTCAAAAATGCTGGCTCCCAAAAAATACCACCAAGGCAACAGGTTGATAAGACAAAAGTTACTATTTAACTTACTAATAAAAGAGACCAATAACTTAACAAACTCAGTAGCATTCCCAAGGGAGAAGTTAAGTTATTTATAAGATTTTGGGGTCTGTAAAAGGACTTTTCAATTTGGGGGCTTGGTTAGGCCTGGGTAAGAACTAAGATATAATAAGTTAGGATCAGTGACAGTTAAACAAGAATTTTAGAGTCTTAGAGAATGTATATCTTTTCTGTTGCTACTCATACAATTTATCATTTTATAGTTCTATAAGTCTGAAATCTGACACAGGTCCCACTGGGTTAAGAGCAAGGTGTTGGCAAGGTCATTCCTTTCTGGGGGCTTTTTGGGGGAAACTTCTTGCCTTCCTTTTCCAGCTTCTAGAGCCTGCCCACTTTCCTCAGCTTGTTTGCCCCTTTCCTCCTTCCTGAGTCAGCAGTGGAGGCTTGGGTCCTTAAATCCTATCACTCTGGCATTCTATTCTGACTCCCTCTTCTATTTCCTAGGACCCTTTTGTTTATTTTTGGCCAACTCGGATAACCCAGGATAATCTCTCTATTTTTAAGTCAACTGAATTAGCAACCTAAATTCCATCTGCCACCGTAATTCCTCTTTGCCATGCAACATAGCATATTCAAAAGTTCCATGGGTTAGTACTTAGTTATCTTTGGGGGCCTTTATTCTATCCGCCACATGATGTAAAAAAATCAGTTGAAGTCATCTACTGAAAAGTTGGGCAGTTCATTTCAGAATTTTCAAGAGTCTGAAAAGTTTCAGAAATGAACAGTATAGCTGTTTGCCAATTTTTCTCTTCCCGATGAAAATGTTCCTGGAATAGTAGTTATGTTGAAGATGATAACTGAAATCACAGAATTATGTTATTTCACAATAATATCATTGACAATAATCTGAGTGGCTATTGATGGTGTCATTTCTGTGTCCCACCTTATAGTTAGTCTTCAACCTGAACTAGAGACCATTAACATCTGCAACCATGGTCAGTGCAAATCTTCACTGTTACTAGGGTATGATAATTACAAATTAAATTTCTGGGGATGGTTGTCTTAAATTGCCTTGGGGTGGACCTTCCTGGTGGCACAAGGGGTTAAGTCACAGCACTATGAAGCTGTCAGCAGTGCTAATGGTGACCTGTAATGAGACTTGATGCATTTCCTTTTTGTAAACATCTCTTCACATGGGTGGATAGTGCTAAATACTGATATCACTGTACTATTAATTAAGAATATTCATTGCTCACAAAAATATATAGAATTTTATTAGATTCTTTTCTTTATGCATGCCTTAGAGCACATTATTACATAGAAGACTAATCATCTCCAATTAAAGATTGAATGAGAGATACTCTATTATACAGTT
Source organism: Galemys pyrenaicus (assembly GCA_019455555.1). Lineage (NCBI taxonomy): Eukaryota > Metazoa > Chordata > Mammalia > Eulipotyphla > Talpidae > Galemys > Galemys pyrenaicus. Next base: position 185,877 of record JAGFMF010012090.1, on the reverse strand, counting down.
CAAAGAAATCTGAAATATTAGGACTTCTTTTACAACTGAATTAAAGTTCAAAAACATTGTAGGGCCTCCATGGTGGCGCAGTGGGTTAAGCAATGTCCTATGAAGCAGACCACAGCCACTGCAGCACGAGCTCAATCCCTGCCGCCGGCCAGGGAGGGGACCCACATGGTGAGGCAGACCTCTCTTGCCTCGCCTGTTGCTCCCCTCAGAAGGTGTATTTCAGTGGATCTGCCTGTTCTGTTCCCTACTCTCTCTCTGGTGAATCCTCTCACCTCCCACGACTCTGGCCTGCACCCTAGCTCTTGTATGCATTAATAAATAAAATCTTAAAAAAAAAAAAAACATTGTAGGCACTATAGTTTGAACTCAGAAAAGATGTATGTTGTAAATTTGACTGATAGTAGACATTTTACTTCTTGTAACTTTTGACAGTACAGAAAGTATAGAAAGCAACTTGACATTAGTTGCGTGATTCAAAAAGTTATTTCAGGCCTCCCTAGTGGCCTAGGGGTTAAGTCTGTCTCTAGTGAATCATCTCAACACCCCATCCCACCTCTGGCCTACACCCCAGTTCTTCTGTGCAAAAATAAATAAATAAAATCTTTGTAAAAAAAAAAAAATTATACAAAAAGCTATTGCTGGGCCTCTCTGGTGGCGCAGTGGCTTAAGCAATGCACTATGAAGCAAACCGCAGCCACTACAGCACAAGTTCAATCCCTGCTGCCGGTCAGGGAGGAGACCCACATGGCGCAGCAGACCTTTCCTGCCTGGCCCGCTGCTCCCCTCAGCAGTGTGTTTCGGTCAGTCTGCCTGTTCTGCTCCCCGCTCTGTCTGATGAATCCTCTCACCTCCTGTGACTCTGGCCTGTACCGCAGCTCTTGTATGCATAAAAAAATAAGTCTTTATTAAAAAAAAAAAGCTATTGCTGCTGAAATAAATGTGCCGCAGTAAAATTTTCACATATGCCTTATAATTTTACATTAAACACACTCAGAAGCATTGTTGTGTTTTTAGTAAAAGCTTATTTCCAAACTGTTTAGTGTTCTACAATGGGTGAGAATATTTCTCATTCACAAAAATTTCCATTTCACATTACTTACAACATTCAAAAGTAGCCACAACCTGAGTATCCATCAATAGAAGAATGGATAAGCCAAATATAGTATACTCATATAGATGGGTATTATTCAACCTTAAAAAAGGGAGAAAATTCTAACACATGTTACAACATTCATGAGTCTTAAGGACATTATGCTAAAATAAATAAGCCAGTCACAAAAAGACAAACAAGGTATGATTCCACTTTTATGAGTTACCAAAAGTTGTCAAAATCATTGAGATAAAAAGCAGAATAGTAATTGCTAGAGCCTGGGCTGGGGGAAGGGTGGGGAAGGTAAGGGAAGATTATTGTCTAAATGGTATAGAGTTCCAATTTTCCAAGATGAGATAGTTTTGAAAATGGATAGTGGTGATGATGGTGATGACCATACAGGAGTGTAGAAGTGCTGAACCTGTACACTTTGGTTAAAATGGTAAATTTTTATATTATATGTATTTTACCACAAAATTTAAAATATTTACATCTCAACCCTGAACTCAAACAATTACAATAATTTCCATACCACTACTAATCCAGCAAATTGCATGTGGTAGAATACTTAGGTATATTTCTGAAAAAACAAATTCAGACTACTGGTAGTTAAATACAGAGGAGCAAATGAAGTTCACTGTCAACTGTTCAGTAACACATGATAAAATATTTCTCACAGAATTTTAACCACCTTTCATTGTAACAAACTTTATAAATCTGTTCAACTAAGCTTTTTCCATTCCATACATGTTGGCCCACTATCCATTTAGTTGACTTCACTTCAAACTACATTGAATTAGTGTTTTCTCAACTTCTTTGAAAAATATCCTCACATGTACATGCCCTACACTGTCTATTCTTAGGGCCTAATTCTTCACTCACCTCAAATTCAACACTGATTCTTTAAATAAGCAACTGAAGAGTTAATGGTAACATTTGTCCATTCACCAAGAGTTAAGGACATAAAGATTAATAGAATAGGGCCTCTCTGGTGGCACAAGGTGTTAAGTCTCAACACTATGAAGTTACCGGCAGCCACTGTAGCATGAGTTCAATCCCCAGCCAAGAAGCTAATCTAATGGCACAGCAGACCTCTCCTGTCTCGCCTGCTGCTCCGTTCATTAGGTGTATTTCAGTAGATCTGCCTATTCTGCTCCCCGCTTTGTCTTTGGTGAATACTCTCACATTCACCTGCCCCTATATCTCTGGCCTATATCCCAGTTCTTGTATGCATAAATAAAAATAAATCTTTTTTAAATTGGAACAATTATACTTTGCTGATGAGATGTAAAATGGTATAGCTGTTTTGGAAAATATTAAACATAAAGTTACCACATGACCTAGAAATTTCATTTCTATTTACCCAAGAGAATTCAAAATATATGTCCCACACAAACTTGTCCACAAATATTTACAGCAAAATTATTCATAATAGCCAAAAGATGGAAAACAACTCAAGTATCATCCAACTGATGATGAATAAATAAACAAAATGTGGTATGTCCATGAAATAGTAGATTATTGATCAATAAAAAGAAATGAAACACTAGTAGATGCAACACAACAGATGAACCTTGAAACCTTTATACTGGGTGAAAGAAGTGAATCATAAAGAACAGTACGTTACACGATATGTATCATCTATATGAATGTCCACATTAGGCAAACCTATGGAGACAGTAAACAGATTAGTATTTACCTACGGTTGGTGGTTGTAGCAAAAGTAGGTGACTGCTGATGGATAAGTGTTCTTTATAGGATGATGAAAATGTTCTATAACTGATTGTGTTGATGGTTGTGCAATTCTGTGCTTAACGTAGGTGAATTGTTTGGTATGCTAATTATATCTCATGAACCTATTATAAAAAAAGAGTCAGGGGCCTCCTTGGTAATATAAGGGGTTAAAGCACTGTGAAGGTATCCACAGCTACTGCAGCATGAGTTCCATCCCTGGCCTGGGAGGTGACCCACATGGCAGAGTATACCTCTCTTATCTCCCCTGCTGCTCCCCTCAGCAGTATGTTTCAGTGAATCTGCCTGTCCTGCTCCCCACTCTGTCTCTGGTGGATCCTCTCACCCCTGTCTCTGGCCTGTACCCCAGCTCTTGTATGCATAAATAAATAAAATCTTAAAAAAAAATCAATTCATGCAAAATTCAGTTTCTACACTACTACCCACTGTCCCCAGGTATAAAGCCAAGTATATTATTAAGGCAAATATGGATATTAATTATTTTACTTGTTATTTATTTACTCTTTCAACAATTATCAATTGTCTACCATATGCGGTAATATTTTAGAATTCTAAGCATAGAGGCAGTAGTGAAGAAAATAAAATTCTGTTCCTCATGTGATTTCCATTTTAGTGGAGAAGAAACACCCCCACAATTTTCAAGTGTAAATTCAAAGAGGAAAGGGTTGCAGTGAATGAAGGTGCTATCTTAGGTTGGCTAGGAAAACCTCTCAAAATGATAAATTTTGAGCAGAAACTTGAAAATTGCCTTTAATAAACTGTTTAATTTAAAATATATGTGCATTAGGTTTTTTTTTTATCTTTGCATAAAAATTGCTAAGACTTAATGACTTAAAATAACAATGACCCTTTTTTATCTCTCACAATTTCTGTGGGCCAGGAGTTCAGGTGTGGCTTTGTTGGGCAGTTCTGGCTTGGGGTCTCTTGAGAGATTGTAGTCATTTGAAATCTTAACTGGTAGTGCAGGATTTGCTTTCCAGGTGGCTTCCTGGCTTGACTGACAGTTTGGAATTACTCTCCATAGTCTCTCTACAAGGCTGCTGGAGTGGTCTCAAGCAGTGGAAGCTGGTTTATCCTAGAGTGGGTGTTTCAAGAGACAAGGCAGAAGTTGTAATGCCTTTTATGACCTAGCCTCTGAAGTCACACACTGTCACTTTTGTATTACTTGGCTGGTCACATAGATTAGACCTGACACAATATGTGTGAGTACACAAGGGTATATGTAACAGGAAGTGAGAATCACTGGGAACCACCTTGGAGTCTAGTTATCCCAATGCAAACCATTTTATTGCTTACGTGTATAATGATTTTAAGCAGTCTACAAGGGGAAAACACCCACTAATGGGTACTAAAGTCTAACTTTTTATATTGGTTCCATTTCATATCCACTCCTAATCAACCTCCATAACCTGTGTCCATATTATTTAGTATTTGAAGTTTACTCCCTTTTATTTTATAAATTTGAATGTATATTAAAAATACAAAAATATATATTTTAAAGAGTCTCTTTGCGGAAGGGTATTTACTACAAATTCAATTTTTTTAAAAAGATTTTATCTATTTATGCATACAAGAGCTGGGGTACAGGCCAGAGTCCAGGAAGGTGAGAGGATTCACCAGAGACAGAGCCGGGAACAGAACAGGCAGACTGACTGTTGAGGGGAGCAGCAGGCGAGGCAGGAAAGGTCTGCTACGCCATGTGGGTCCCCTCCCTGGCTGGCCTCAGGGATCCAACTCTGTGCTGCAGTGGCTGCGGTTTGCTTCATAGTGGGTTGCCCAACCCACTGTGCCACCAGGGAGGCCCCACAAATTCAATGTTTTTCATAAATACAGAGTATTCACGTAATCTGTTTATTCTTTAATAAAACTTGTCAGTTAGCTTTCAAGGATTTTTTTCCCGTTTCATCTAGTTTATTATCAAATGAGCTAAGTTGTTATACTATTTTCTTAGAGCCTTATAATGTCTGTGGAATCTGTGATGTCATCTCTCTCATTCCTGATGTTGGTAATTTGTATTTTCTCTTTTTTATCCTGAGCAATCTGATTAGAGGTTTATCAATTTTATTAATCTTATAGGCCCACCTTTAGGATCATTGATTTTTCTCTATTGTTTGCTCATTTCTTTTCATTGATTCTTTGCTGATCTTTGTAACTTCCTTTCAACTGCTTATTTTGGATTTGCTCTTCTGTTTCTTGCATCTTAGACCTTTCTTTAAAAAAAAAAAAATGAGTGCTGTAAATCTTCCCCAACTATTGCTTTAAAGACATCCCACAAATATTAATATACTTTGCTTTCATCTTTGATGAATTGAAAATATTTTCTAATTTTCCTGTGAGTTCTTTGACCCATGGGTTATATATAAGTGTATTATTCAATAGCTATATATTGGGGCACTTTACAGAGATTTTCAGTTATTGATTTCTAATTTATTCCACTGTGATTAGACAATGTACTGGTATAACTTGAATCATTTTACATTTATTTTCCAAGGAAGCCAGTATTTCAGATATTTCTTGTGACTTGTTTTATACCTTAGTGAATATACCTTAATAAATGTTTTAGGTGCACTTTTGCTGTATAGAGAATTTTAACAATATTAATAATGTCAAATTGATTCGTTGTGTTTTTCGAGTCTTCTATATCCTTACTGAATTTTTAGTCCACTTGTTCTGTCAATTATTGAATATGGGCATTGAGTACTGAGTATTGACTATTGTGGTGAACTTGTCTATCATGTCTATCAGTTTTGTTTCATGTATTTTAAAGATCTGTTATTAAAAACAAAAATCTTTAAGATTTTCATTTCTTTTTGATGAATTGACCACAACATCATACAAAATTTTCTTTAGTCCTAGTAAGGTTCTCAAGTCTACTTTATTAGTATACTGATATTAGTATAACTTCTTTAAGCTTCTTTTTTAATTAGTTTTAGTCTATTTGTGTGCTTATATTTATTTATTTTTTTTAAAGATTTATTTATTTATGCATACAAGCACTGGGGTACAGGACAGAGGTGTGGGGGGTGAGAGGATTCACCACAGACAGAGCGGGGAGCAGAACAGGCAGATCAACGAAAGTACACTGCTGAGGGGAGCAGCGGGCACAGCAGGAGAGGTCTGCCACGCCATGTGGGTCCCCTCCCTGGCCGGCAACAGGGATCAAACTCGTGCTGCAGTGGCTGTGGTTTGCTTCATAGTGTGTTGCTCAACCCACTGCGCCACCAGGGAGGCCCTGTGTGCTTATATTTAAAGTACATATCTGATCTACAACATGTCTCTTTTTTTTTAATGCAGTGTAATAATCCCTGCCTTCTAATTGGAGCATTTAGACCATTCATATTAATGTGTTGATATGATTAAATTTAAATCTATCATCTTGGTATTTGTTATCAATTTATTCCATTCGATTTTTGATGTGTCTTTCCTCTTCTACTTTTTTTTCCCCCTTTGGAATGAGTTTTTTTTGTTTTCGTTTTTGTTTTTTATTCCACTATCTCCTTTGTTGGGTTGCTAGTTATAACTCTTTGTTTTGTTATTTTATTGGTTGTTCTATAATTCATATCATACTTAGTCATTCTCCTCTAGGATTTTCTCCAAGAAAAATTAAGGCATATATACATAAGAAGACTTATACATAAATATTCAAAACAGGTTTATTTTTAATAGCCCCAAACTAGAAGCAATCTAAATGACCACCAACATATGATAGACAAATATGGACAATAGATGGATAAATATGGTATAGCCTTGAGATGAAATACTACTCATAAATAAGAATGAACAAACTGGGGCCTCCCTGGTGGCGCAGTGGGTTAAGCAACGCACTATGAAGCAAACCGCAGCCACTGCAGCACGAGTTCGATCCCTGCTGCCGGCCAGGGAGGGGACCCACATGGTGAGGCAGACCTCTCCTGCTGTGCCCGCTGCTCCTCTCGCAGTGTGTTTTGGTCTGTCTGCCTGTTCTGCTCCCCACGCTGTCTGGTGATTCCTCTCACCTCCCGCAACTCTGGCCTGTACCCCAGCTCTTGTATGCATAAATAAATAAAAAAAAAAGAATGAACGAACATGTTGATACGAAAATAATTATACTGAAAGAATGGAGAACAAAAAAAGTATGTGCTATATGACTATATAAAATTCAAAAATGGAAATCATTCTAATTTTTAAGAAATTATATTTGTAGTTGTATGGGAACTGGGAACTGGTAGAGGGTTCCTTTCCTTTGCATTTTTCTTTTCAGAAATGCATTTAAGGGCCTCCCTGATGGTGAAAGGGTTACAATCTCAGCACTATCAAGCCATTGTCAGTTAAAAGGGAGGATTTGATAGGGAGGATTATAAAGAGTATAAGGAAGCAAGAGGGGCAGTGTTTTAATTATCCTGTGTATTCTGAGGAATTCATGGGTGTTACATATGTCAAAACTTCCCCAACTAGGGACCTCCCTGGTGGCGTAGGGGTTAATGTCTCAGTGCTATCAAGATATTGCCAGTCACTGAGGCATGAGTTCCATCCTGGGCCAGGGAAGGAACCCACATGGTCCAGCAAACCTTTGCTGTCTTGCCTACTGCTTCCCTCAGCAGTGTATTTCGGTAGATCTGACTATTCTGCTCCCCACTCTTTCTCTGGTGAATACTACCCCCCGCACAAACCTCTGTCTTATACCCCACTTCTTGTATTCATAAATAAATAAATCTTAAAAAAACTCCCCAGATTATGCACTTTAAACCTGTACAGATTACTATATACCAACTCTACCTAAATGCATTTTTTAAAAGATTTTTAAAATTTATGCATATAAGAACTGGAGTATAGGCCAGAGATGTGGGACTTGAGAGGATTCACCAGAGAACAGAACATGTGGATCCACTGAAGTACACTGCCAAGGGGAGCAGTGGGTGACACAGGAGAGGTCTGCTGTGCCATGTGGGTTAGCTCCTGAGCTGGTCAAACCCAAGTCACTGTGGCTGGCAATGGCTTGATAGCACTGAGTTTGTAACCCTTGTGCCACCAGGGAGGACCCTAAAATGCATTTCTGAAAAGAAAATTGTAAAGGAAAGGAAGAATCTGCTCTACATTCTAACCACTTAAATATGAGAACTGTTAGCATGTTGGTCATTATCAAACTTTAGACATGTTTTTGGATACCTAAGTGGTAGCTACCATTTTCCCAAAACTATAGTATTCCATTATGTCACTGAGAATAGCTTATCTTTCTCCCATTGTTAGGGTTCATTTATATTTGCCAAGTGGTGGATACTACTATTGTTATCATGATATGAAAAGGGATATTTTTATTTCAGTACTCATTGTTGGTTTGCAAACTGCCTCATGTATGGAGGGCAGGGAGAGATGGAAGAAACAGACCACTCCAGATTGGTGGGTGGCAAGGGAACTTACTTATGAGACTTCTTTTGGGTGTCCACAAGAGTAGATTTCTGCATCTGCCCACCGAATCTTAAAAGTTTAATAGAAGCCTTAAGAGGGTTTAGTCATTTGTGCTGTCTCAACACATCACTATCTCAAGCTCTGCCCTTGAGGAAACTTGTAGCAAGTCTAAGGCAAGTGGAAGCTTATTCCAAGGACAGGGGAGGGAGGGAGAGCCTCCAAATGTACAGGCTTGCCACCTCATAGCATTCCGTGTCCTCTCCATGACTTCCAACACCATCTAAAGGACAGATCTTGAACCCTTGCCGTGTACACTTCACTTACCACCATAATCCAGATATCATTAACTTCTGTCATTCTCATTTTCCCACTCCTTTCATACCTGTCACCACCTTTCTAACCTGATCAGTTAACTGTATTTTACATGGCTAAGTATTAATCACAGACATACATATGTATTTTAAAATACTATTACTATCACTTTAGTAATTTCATTATTTCTATGCTAATTTTGGTTTCTTCCTTGACTTACTACTATTTTTCTCTTTTTATGATATTTCCTGAAGGACCTGGTAGTATTTTTTGGATGTCTTCTAAGGTTATGTTAATGTCACCAGACTTACAAGAAAAGCTTTATCATCTCAGACAAATAAAAGTATAAAATCTGGGTCACAAACAGAGTTTGGTTCTCAGTGCAGGCTTGGGGCTTGACTTTTTTTTACAGTTAAAGTAAAAACTACTTTCCTACTTCCAGTTTTGATATTCTTGAAAAAAGAAAATGTTTGTCTTGAGGGTGAGATTCTTATGTTATCCACAGATAAAATATAATTTTCTTAACCTGGCAAGTACTACCTTTGCTCATATAGCAATCCTTTCCCACCTCCACCACCTCAACCCCAGCAAGTCTTACATTCAGCCAAGCTCAACAACTCTTCTTAAACACACTTCCCCGAAAGCCTTTTTTACCAAACTCTTGGAGCAATTGTTTAAGACACTAAGCTCTCTAGTGACTTGTTTGCTGCACTTAAGACCTATCTGTACTAGTTTATTAATAGACTATGAATCCTCAGAGGACACAGTCAGATACAGTTGTTAAATTTTGCCTCAGTGAATAAATGAAGGAGTGTTTTCTCTTTTGTCCACATAAGGCATTTCATTGAATGCCTTCAAGAAAGATAATTTATATAGGTATGATTTTCCTTGTACAGGATATAGTTGTATTGGCTTACATTTTCCATAATCCTAGACTTTATTATGGATTTGCCTAGTACAGAAGCCATCTTTTCAGAGCACAAACTGTGAAATGTATTTAAATAAAAGTGATGCAATCTTTGTACACATTTTTTTCTCCTTCAGATTAACTGCTCAACTATGAACGTTGTAGTATATGTTGAGTTAGTAATGGTTCTGTAAAATTTACAGGTAATTGCAGGCTCCTTAAACTAATAACACATATATTTCAACATTAAAGAGAAGCCCATTTTCTTCAGAAGTAAATTTCCACTACTTTCTCATAAAAAAATACAACAGGGGCCTCCCTGATGGCCCAGGGGTTAAAGTCTCAGCGCTATCAAGCTGTCGACACGTGAATCTGATCCCTAGTAAGGGAGGGGACCCACATGACTGAGCAGACCTTTTCTGTCTGGCCCGCTGTTCCCCTCAGCAATTATTTCAGTAGATCCACCTGTTCTGCTCCCCACCCTGTCTCAGGTGAATCATGTCACACACACACCCCACATCTCTGGCTTACACCCCAATTTTTGTATGCATAAATAAATAAATATTTAAAAAATACAACATTGTTTTAAAAGCCTATATTTAATCCAAATCAAGATTTTTCTACAAATGATACCTTACCAAAAAGTTTAAGACATCACAGAATTTGATGTTAAGCCAAATAATCTCACAACAGAGTACTTTAAAGAAGTAATTGTGTATTTCTTTCTAACCTTTTATGCTGAGTCCAGCTATACATTGACTTTGACAGCATACCAGCTTAACCCAAATCATTTGTATTTTACAGTAGACTGTCATATTTGACCAATTACCATGTAAACAGTCATACCATAATTGCAAAAATGGCCAAAGGCAATCTTTAGAAAGTTTTAAAAAATCTTAATAAAAGGCATCTAACATTGCTCTAATTTTCTATAAAATTATCTCTTCTATCATTTCTCCATTGAATGATACCTTTTACAGCATGTTAATATACAAAGACATTTATATCACTTTTACTTATGTTAGCTTTTTACAGAACTATTTCTCTTCTGATACAATGAATTTATCAAAAGGCACCAAGATTAGTCTCCTAAGTAATTTTAGACTTTTATTCCTTTTTATATTCCTCCAGAATGATTTTCCTGAAAAGGGTAACTCAAAGAACCAGAGGAAAATGAATGATACAACACAGCAAATTGAAGCTTGTATCATCCAAAAGGTGTAAGTATAGTAATGGGTTCCTTGAACTTTGCATTTAAGACAAGAAATAACTTCTGAATATAAACATAAAAATAGAGCACATTTATTAACAGTAGGAAAACACCTAAGCTTACAGTAACAATGTATTCAGTCTCACATAATAACACTGGGCCAAAAGCATTAGAAATTCATTGCCAGATTAGTCTGATGCGTTATCTTGAAAGTATGTCTGGTTACATACCATTAACATATAACAAAGTATGGCATTTATTTCACGGGGAGAAAAGAGAACATGTTTTATTACAAAGACAATTACTGATTTAAACTCTGATTAAGTCGTAGAGACTTTGCTGAAAAAGGTAAAAGATAAAAGATATTTTTAAAGATAAAAAAGAAAAACAAGATTCACCCTTAAAATAAAAAAGTGTATGTGTGTGTGTGTATATATATATATATATATATATTTAATACTCTTTTGCTCTGACAACGTAGAACATTTAGAAATTTTTGAACTCTAGAAATTTTGACCAATTAATCTATTTGGCTTTAACATATTGCAGATTCTCTTTTGAGAATCACATTAATGCTTTCAGTCCATCAGTCCAAGATAGATGAAGCAATTCTACTTCTTTTTCTTTTTCTTTGGTGGTTCATCCTCGGAACTGCTATCTGTGCTAGAGCTGCTGCTACTGGAAGAGCTGGAATCTGAGTCAGAATCAGAAGAGGAAGAAGAGCTTGTGGAGGAGGCTGAAGATGATGAACTGGAAGAGCTTTCATCAGTGTCACTGTCCTCTGAGGAGGATGAGGTAGATGATTCTTCACTCTCTGATGAAGAGTTGCTGGCTGAACTGTCACTGCTACTGCTACTGGAACTGGTGACACTCTTAGACCTATTGGACAATTGCCAGTTAGATGCGTGGGAAGCTAACATTTAATCAAAAATTTAAAAGCAACTTTACATGAATGATATGTACATGTATATACTGAAGCTCTGCCAGCATGTTATGGCTAGATTGATGGTCTAGAGATGGCCTAACCATCATAAACTCAAAGTACTCCTCCCACCACTTCAACAATGTTTTTTACTTTAGTAGTAATTTAACTCTCTTGGATAGAGTTTAAGATAAGTATATCCACTCTGTTATGTTTGAGTGAATAAAGTTAGAATAAAACCACAGTAACAACTGGGTTTATGTAAACATGATATAGAGTGGCAAACTTCACAATCTTAACTACTTTAGACCAGATATAGCTGGTCAATAATTTCTTAGCAATAAATTTCCTATTCTGCCAAGAAAAATTATTTACTAATTCTAAATAGAAGGACTGTGGAAAATTGGAGAATAAAGAAAAGTGAAGGCTATAAATTCTAGACAAGTAGAGAGGGGAACAGATCAGAAAACAGAGTAGTATTTAATCATGAATTACAAAGAAAAGACCTAATTTTCAGATCTTATAATTACTGTTTTAAAATCACTCTTCTCAACCCTCCAACTAGTATCATACATTATCTATATAATATTTCTAAAGCCACACATACCTTTTTTTCTTGGTCTTTTTCTCTACGTTAGTTTCTCCAATACTGATGAATACAAGGTTGAGGGTTGGAGAGAAAAAGCTCCTATTAGCAGAGTGATTACACACAGCTCAGACAAACCAATTCTGCTATTCCCAATACTCTTACATTAGAGAAACACTATCTTTTGTAACATGTAACCAGAGCCTGGTATTCCATGGGGTAACCAAATGAAGAGTTTCCTATTGTAAGCTATATATGGTATATACAGGCAACAAATACTTAAGCAAGACAGAGTTCATCAACTGTACCTTAGAAGCTGGATAAGCTGTACAGTAATTTGATTCATTTTTAGTTATGATCTTGGGATGACAAGACTAAGCCAACTACTTACTGAACAACAGAACAAAACAAATAATAGCATAACAACAGCTGTAATTTGTAATTTGGATTTCTAGACTCATCTTATAAATGACCATTTCATATAAAAAGAAAAGTGAACTTTCAATTTAAAATACCCATTTTTTGCATGTCCCTAAAATATTGTTATTTCCAGAGACTTAATATTTCAAACTCTGCCCCCTTACACTATTTATAAAGAAGAGTATGGCAATTTTTTAATGAAATATACAGATGGCTTGCTACTGTATTTCTTCCCAAAAAGCATACCAAATCAAGTTTTCAAATTATAAGATTACTTCTACTGGCCTGTAAATTTAAATTTCTGTAGTCTGAACTTCTCTATATTTTCTAGATAATGCTTCTATTGTTGTTTCCTGGGTCTTCAAATATACATATGTATAAGTATAAATATATGGATATAAATATGTAAAGAGTTCTTATAAATATATAGTCATTTTACCACATTGTAAAATAAGTGGAAATATTATTAAATTACACCAGAAAAGATATTTTAAAATTTTTTTTTTCTAAAAATATAAGCAAAAATGGGCCCTTGCTGGTGTCTTAGCATAAGGAGTTAAGGCATAGCACTATGAAGCTATCCACAGCAATTGCAGCATAAATTCAATCCTCAGCCAGGAAGGTGACCCACATGGCGCAGCAAACCTCTCTTATCTTACCCACTACTTCCCTCAGCAGTGTATTTTAGTCTATCCACCTGTTCTGTTCCCCACACTGTCTCTGGTGAATTCTGTCACCACTACCCCCCCTCCTCTGGCCTGTACCCCAGTTCTTGTATGCATAAATAATAAGTAAATCTTGGGGGGGGGGAAGCTTTATTCAAAGTACTTAAAAGGGTAAATAACAAATTTCCAGGGCCTCCCTGGTGGCACAGTGGGTTAAGCAAGCCGCAGCCACTGCAGTGCGAGTTCAATCCCTGCCGCCGGTCAGGGAGGGGACCCACATGGTGCGGCAGACCTCTCCTGCCTGGCCTGCTGCTGCCCTCGGCAGTGTGTTTTGCTCAGTCTGCCTGTTCTGTTCCCCACTCTGTCTGGTGAATCCGCTCACCTCCTGTGACTCTAGCCTGTACCCCAGTTCTTGTATGCATAAATAAATAAATCTTTAAAAAAAACAAAAAAACAAATTTCCAGTTTCCCTACTACCAACCTTTCCTAGAAAAGAAACACTATTACTGTTTACATTTCAAAAAAATTTCCACTATTCCTCCTTTTCTTCTTTTTATTTTATTTTTTAAAAGATTTTATTTATTTATGCATACAAGAGCTGAGGTACAGGCTAGAGTCGCTGGAGGTGAGAGGGTTCAACAGAGACAGAGCAGGGAAAAGAACAGGCAGACTCACTGAAATGCACTGCTGAGGGGAGCAGTGGGCGAGATGGGACAGGTCTGCTGCGCCATGTGGTTCACCTCCCTGGCTGGGGATCAAACTCACACTGCAGTGGCTGCAGATAGCCCCACAGTGCAGTGCTCAACCCCTTGAGTCACCAGGGAGGCCCCCTCTATTTAAATATAAATGAGAGCACAATGCATATATTGTTCTCTACCCTGTTTATATACTTAATATAAGTATCTCAAATGCTTATGTTAGCTAGCTTCCCATATCTATTCATATAATCTACCTTATAGTATTCTGCTATCATTTCATTGGCAATTAAAGCAATAAAGCAAAATGATTAAGAGCATGAACTGTGTAGCTAGGTTGGTTGAACACTTGATTTTTCTATTTACTAGCTATGTGACATTCAGGAAGTTACTCAACCTCTCCATTCCTCATTTTCTTTATATAAAGTAGAAATAATAATGGTACCTACTTTAATGGTATAGATGTGCTGCTTATGTAATCTAATAGGTGTAGAGATTTTGTACAGTGCCTGGCACACAGTAATAATGCTTTAAACATTCCCTAGTATTTTAATCTCAATATGGATAACCATCATAAGACATTTAGCTCCTTAATAAAAAGTTTATAAACGTAGATAAAAAAATAAACTTTGCATGTTACATGTAAAAACGTACCTTTGTTGTAATAGTAATCTGTTTTCTTTCTCTTTTAATGCTTTCTTTAGTTCTGCTGTTCTTGAAGGCCTATGTAGGTATTTTCTTTTTCCTGTGCATTCATAAGTCCAATGTCCAAATTCCAAGCATTTCTGACATCTTACATGTTGTTTATTTGCTTCGCTATAGAGCAAAAAGAAAAGAATATAGGTCTTAGATTTTTTTATTTGAAATTTCTGCCCTGAAAAGCATAAACAATATAAATCATGAAGTTATGTTTCCTAAAAATATGCAGGGCCTCCCTGGTGGCGCAAGGGGTTGAGCACCGCTGTGGAGCTCCTGTGGCCACTGCATTGCGAGGTCGATCCCTGGCCAAGGAGGAGACCCATATGGCGCAGCAGACCTCTCCTGCATCTCCCACTGCTCCCCTCAGCAGTATATTTCAGTCGATCTACCTGTTCTGCTCCCTGCTGTCTCTGGTAAATTCTCTCACCTCCCACATCTGTGGCTTGTATCTCAGCTCTTGTATAAATAAAAAATAAAAATCTAAAAAAAAAATGCATAACTTTACACCTTAAATTGTTATATTGAATGACAAGGCAGTACAGTGAATGCTTAAGAGCACAGACCTTGGAGCTATACAGAAATGAATTCAAGATAACACTAGACACCCACCAGAAAGACTAAAATTAAAAACTGGCAATAGCAAATGTTAGCAGGCATCTATAGCAAAGGGACACTCATTCACTGCTGATATGAATACAAACTGGAACAACCATTTTAAAATAAAAATTACCATTAAAGAGAGAGATACTGTGTTTAGCAATTCCATCTGCAGATATTAATGCAGTAGAAATCCATGCACAGCTATATAAGTAACATGTACAACATTTTGAAACAATTATAGCCTTACAGAAAAATTATATGTAGAGCTCAAAGAATTTTTCCTGAATCTACCCTGTAACAATTTCTAAGTTGCCAACCTGAAGCTAGTCAACCTGGAATAATTTACTGCTTTTCTATAAATATGGGACATTCTATCTAACAATGAAACCATCAAAATCAAGAAATTAATGTTGAAACATTCTTTCAGACCTATTTTAAGTTTCATCAAGTATCACAATAGGGCCTCCCTGGTGGCGCAGTGGGTTAAGCAACACACTATGAAGCAAACCGCAGCCACTGCAGCACGAGTTCGATCCCTGCTGCCGGCCAGGGA
>JAGFMF010012090.1:155465-168500 GCA_019455555.1 Galemys pyrenaicus | reverse complement strand
GCTCCCGGCTCTCTGTGGTGAATCCTCTCACCCCCCACACCTCTGGCCTGTACCCCAGTGCTTGTATGCATAAATAAATAAAATCTTTAAAAAAAAAAATAAAGATCTGGGTACACATGTACTCACTATTACTGGGATGCTGTTCTCTGGTACTATCTCTGGACAGAGCTAGGGAACACACAAGTATGAGGCTATCAAATATACAATTTACATCTGTGTAATTATGTATTTGAAAACCATGAATTCATACCAGTAAGTTTTTTTCTAATCCAACTTCACAGGACTGATTCTATTTTTTCCCCCTTCTTCAATGAGAAATCTGGCTTCAACTATCCTTACCAGATTTAGTCACTAATCAATTCTTATGTAACCAGTTGCCTACTGCCCCCCCAACCCCAAACAGATAACCTTTTTTTTATGATAAGAGAAAAAGTCATATAGAAATTTTATAGTAACATGCACACCTCCTGTACACATGGGGAACACTCAGCATAACTAAGACACTTCTAGATGATGTTTTCACTTCACCTGGGTCTGATACTCTGCTCACACCTCCTCTTCTATGTTGACATGTTCTCACCCTGGCTAGACTTGATTCCAACTGCCAACCCCCTCACTTGGACACATTTCTGCTAAGGCTGTGATATCCCATACCAAATTACACTTTCCCTCCTCTATTTAGACTCTCACCTCTAGGGTAACAATTTGTGCTGAACTGTCTTCTGTATACCCCCACCTCACTGTTTGGGATCTGACATCCTACACTAGACCATCTCCTGCTTAGATGCCATCCACACCCTGCTGACACAGCAAGCCAGATCATACACCTATGTGGAAGGTCTACCAACACGAGTGGTCAGCAAATGTTTGTAAAATGAATGACTCTTGATAGGTTTAGGTTAAGAAGGTATATATTGTTTATGATAGACTTTTTATCAATTAATTCCTGTATTATGGGCCAGTTTCTATAACTCTGACAATAATATATTTTTGATATTTACCCAAAATTTAAGTTAACTTGAAGAAATAATGTTTCAAGGACAGCACCATTGTGTATCCATACAATGGAATACTATTGGCAATTTTAAAAATGCATTATAGATACATACAAGAAGGGGGATGAATCTCAAAGAATCTAGGTGAAAAAAGCTGTACTGAAGAAGCTACAGATTGTCTCTTTTCATACAACATTCTAAAAAGGTAGTCTTACATAGAAAAGACCGGTGGCTGTCAGAGACAGAGCCGAAGCAAAGGGTTATTTCTAAAGGGTCACAGAGAAATATTTTAGGTGATGGACTTGTTCAATATCTAGAGTTTGGTCCTACTTAGGTGATAAAATGTTAGAATTCATAGCTCTATACATTAAAAAGAATGTAATTAAACCTCAAGGATCTGACTTTAATAAAATGTCCATACCATTTCACCCAGACTAGCAGATATATTCAAAATTTTAGTTGTAGAAACGTTATAGGAAGTACAACATGTTATAAAAATAAAAACTGACTACCCAACAACAATGAAAATGGCCAAAAAGATACTATATATCAATAAAGAAAAATGTTTAATGTTAAAAATGACCTAAAGTTTAAACTCTAAGATGTAAACAATGACTATCAGGTAAGATTATATTACTTTTTTCTCTTATCTGTATTTTCTAAAATGAACATGGATAGCATGTGAAATTATAAAACACATTTTAAAGATATTTTTCAAGGAACATGTAACTAAGAATATAGAAAAATAGCAAAGGACCGTAAGAGAAATAACTGAAAGCCTCCTGCCAAAATGAGCTGAGAATGGTAAAAAACATCAAGAATATAGAAAACGGTTTTATTTTAATTACCTTTGAAGCACAAGGAATCAAAAAGAAGCAACAGGCTTACTATTTGGAATGTTAGGCAAACAGGCCTCTGAAGTCATCATATTATATGGTAAGTAGCACACAAAACTAATTTTATTTTGCTTTCATCCTAACTCAAACACAATTATATTCAGAATGAGAAGAATAGAGCTGAGTCAAGATCCTTAAGGAGTAGGTGTAACAGGGACTCGATACATTCTGAGTATGTTTAAGTCACATGGCCCAAATGATTGCTCCCCCCAAATACCAGAGATTTTTCAGGTAAGACTGCTGTACTACATCTGGTAATATGAGGAACTCTGGCAGTGCTAAAAGTACACTGTGCTGTTTTGATTTTCAAATGGGGAAAAAGTAGATAATACAAACTAGAAAAGTGAACTTGACATCTACTCCAGGCAATTTTCTGGTTAGATTTATTAACTCATTCAGAAGGAAAAGTCATGGTCACAGAATATATCATCACAGACTCGTACTCTTATTGTCTTTTGGGTACTTATTTGGGTCTTATTTGTATTTCAATAAGACATCTGGAAACATCTCTCCTTGTGAACAAAACAGAAGAATCAGGTAGGTCATTTAAACATCCAGGACAAAGAGTGTGTTCAGTAGGTTGAACTAAATATATAGAGTGGATCCAGAGATGGCTTGCAGAGTGCAGTCATCAGTTTGATCTTAACATTTTTATAAATGACTTGGATGAGGACACAGCTGTGCAAACCTACAGTTGACACAAAACTGAAAGGGTTGGCTAATGCAACAGATGACTGAATCAGGATCCAAAAAGGTCTTGACAGGCTGGAGCTCTATGTCGAATCTAACAAGATGAAATTTAACAAGGGTAAAAGTTAAGTCTGAGGCTTAAGTGTAGAAAAATCAATGCAAGTACAAGACCAGGAAAGCTATTTTGGTGGCAATTCAAATGGAAAACTGGGTGTTTTTGTTTGGTTTTTTAATGCATACAAGAGCTGGGGTATAGGCCAGAGTGTCAGGAGGTGAGAGGATTCACCAGAGATAGAGCAGGGGAACAGAACAGGCAGATCAACTGAAATACACTGCTGAAGGGAGCAGTGGGTGAGGCACATGCTGTGCCATGTGGGTCCCCCTCCCTGGCCAGGGATCAACTTGAGCTGCTGTGCTGTGGATGCTTCACAACCCGCTGCGCCACCAGGGAGGTCTGGAAAACTGGGGTTTTAAAAGGTCAAAAGCTAGGCAGTTAGAAGGGGGCAGGATTTAGCTTCATATGATAATCCTTTTGGGGCCTCCCTGGTGGTACAAGGGGTTATGCCTCAGCACTATGAAGCAATCCACAGCCACGGCAAGAGTTTGATCCCTGGCCAGGCAGGGAGTTACCTGACATGGCATAGCAGACCTCCCCTGTCTCACCTGCTGCTCCCCTTGTTTTTCAGTCAGTCTGTCTGTTTTGTCCCCCACTTTGTCTCTGGTGAATCCTCTCATCCCCTGCACCTCTGACCTGTATAACAGTTCTTGTATGCAGAAATAAATCTTAAAATATATAAGTTTTTTCAATGAATGTGTAACATTTTGAGAGATTTGAAAAATGTAATCCACTATTTAACAAGGTGAGTATATACTGGAGGTCTTCATGCCAAAGTTAGATGATCACCTTTACTAATTAAATCAAAGTAGATTACATCCTTCAGAGTAAAAGAGAGTAATGGAATCCAGTGGAGTGTTTAGTAAAAGAAATTAGCTCCGATAGTAGTAAGATTCTATAATCTATTTACAGTATATGAGTAGATGTAATTACACTTTACAAAGTTAAAATAAGGTCATTTCAACTGATTTAAAATTAAGTCCCTGAGGGCCTCCCTGGTGGCGCAGTGGGTTAAGCAACGCACTATGAAGCAAACCGCAGCCACTGCAGCATGAGTTCGGTCCCTGCTGCTGGCCAGGGAGGGGACCCACGTGGTGAGGCAGACTTCTCCTGCCTCGCCCACTGCTCCCCTCAGCAGTATACTTCTGTTGATCTGCCTGTTCTGCTCCCGGCTCTCTGTGGTGAATCCTCTCACCCCCTCACACCTCTGGCCTGTACCCCAGTGCTTGTATGCATGAATAAATAAATCTTTTAAAAAAAAAAATTAAGTCCCTGAAACATCTCCTGAATGCCTCAGGAGTTCAGTCAGGTTCTTTCTTTTCTTCATTTCCCCTTTTCATCTGTTAGATCAAAGACTTCACAAAGAATGGCAAAATACTGTCTCATTTCTCATAACTTAGAAAGTTTAAAACTTGCCATTATGTAAGTAATGTATATTCCTTATAAATGAAATTAAAACTTTTTGATAGACATAATATGAAAAGTAAACGTTTATTTTCTGTTTTTCCTCTAAAAATATTCCTCAAACATTCCAGGACTCCCCTAGCTTCTAAAGGTCAGTCCTTTTCCAACTCTCTGAGGACTATATACTGTATGTTTTATTCCAAACAAGACTGAAGTTCCTAAAGGTAAGATTTGTCTTTTCTTCTGTGAAGCAAATAAAAGCATACTGCAGAAACAGAACATTAATGTTCTGACAATTCTGAAACAAGAAATACCAATTATTTCTTGTTTTGCTAAAAGTCTTAACTGTAACTTAATATTTACAATGGATATTAGTTGGTTTTGCAAATCTAGCATTCATTACCTCCTTTGCCCTACCACTGAGTTTAGCAATCATTTATAGAAACCCATTCCGACGGCTAGGAAGAGAATGAGATCTAAGTCAATCAGAGGTACACAATCCCATAGGCATGGTTCAGAGTGGAGCATGTAAACCAATCTAGATGTGATGCCATCAACCTGAAACCAGGGTCCCTAAAAGCAGGATCACGTCTCAAAACCTTTTTTTATACCCAAAGTCTAGCAGAGGGGTGATGAATAAACGAGTCTTTATTGAAGACAGAAAGTGGAACGCTAACTTATAGTCTGGAGAAGGACCCTGGAAAGAGGCAGGATATGCCAGATAGGCTGGAGTAGGCGAGAGGGAGTGTCATCGCTTCAGGATTTCCCCCATCTTGTGTGGGGTGGGCGGCAAGGGTGGGTAAGAGAACATCAACCACTTAGCGACCAACTCCTCAAAAACCAAACGCGAGGCTCTCTTCAGACACTTCCTAGATCCGCCCCGCGGATTTAACGACGCCGGTTTCCATGAAATCGCTGGTCCGCGAGCCCCAAACTTAGCGCCCGGGCCCAAATCGTCGGGAGCAGTCAACGCTTGAGCCAAACGGCTACCATCGGCAGGTTCCCTCTGGGGATCCGCCACGAGAACTGCATCCCGGGGCTGGGTCACCCGCCACCTGACGCACCACTCCCCGCCCCCATCCCGCCCCGCGGCCCTCACTTACGCTTGTCTCCGGGCTATGAGCCGATGCATGGGAGTCGCCATCTTAGCGCGGCTGACGCTGCCGCGCGGGGTCTTGGGAAGTCCTCGGAGTGGGGCGGGACTTCGAACCCGGACGGCCTCGGGCGTGGGCGGGGCTAGGTAGCTCTCGCGACCCGCTAGGGCAGCTTCCTTGGGGAGCCAGTGGTTGGGGGTTTGTTGTCAGGCGTGTGGGTCTCCAGTTTGAAGAAGAGGAATGAGCCGGGTTGTTAGGCCTAGTAGGGTTTTGAAGAATGAGTACAAGTATATAGTGTGAAGCAGGGAAGAACATTCTCCTACAAGGTATCTCTCTCCTTTTTTCCCCCCTCTTCACACACAGAAAGAATAAACATTGCAATATTCATAGATAGATTTGGTAATATGGAGAGTAAAGTAGAAAAGAATGAGTTGTACACGATTGGGACCGCAGTTGAAAAACTGACTTTAGCAAACCTAAGGTCCAAATATATGTGGGGTTTTCCACAGTAGATATTTATTTAAAGTAATACGTTTGCAGCTCAGATGAGTTCTAAATTGTACATTTCAGGTTTAGCCAAATTCATAAAAATTCTTTGAGAGCAGGTTCTCCACAGTGTCTAGGAGTTAAGTCTCAGCGCTATCATCATTCTGGCCTGAGCTACATCCTGGGCGCTAACACCCATAGGCAGCAAAACTTTCCTGTCTCACCCGCTACTCCCCTTGGCACTGTGTTTCAGTAAATCTGCCTGTTCTGCCCCCCACTCTGTCTATGGTGAATCCTCTCAACTCTCACACCTCTGGCCTACACTCCAGTTCTTCCACACATAAGTAAATAAAAAAAATTTTTTTTTTAATTTCTTTGAGTGGCCTCCCTGGTGGCGCAAGTGGTTAAGTCGCAGCACCATGAAACTATCTGCAGCCACTGCCAGGAGGCAGCTTGAGTTTAATATCCGGCCAGGGCGCTGACCCTCAGTGCCCACTGCTCCCCTCAGCAGTGTATTTCGGTCAGTCTGCCTGTTGTGTTCCCCTCTGGTGAATCCTCTCACCCCCTGTACCTCTGGTCTGTACCTCAGTTCTTGTATGCATAAATAAATGTTTAAAAAAAAATTCCTCTGAGGACAGCTGCAGCCAGCCACAGATTTTGACTACATGATTATTTTTTTTAAGATTTTATTTATTCATGCATACAAGATTGGAGTACGGGCCAGAGGTGCAGGGGTGTGTGGGGTGGGGGGGGTAGGGGGGGGTGGGGAGAGGTGTGCAGATTGCAGAATAGGCAGATAGACCTAAGCACACTGTGAGGAGAGCAGGAGGCGAGGCAGAAGAGGTCTTGCCAAGGGACGGAACCTGCGCTTCAGCGGCCACGGAAGCCCCACAGTGCTGTGCTCAACCCCTTGTGCCACCAGGGAGGCCCTTACATGATTATTTCTTTGCCCATTCTTCTCTCTTTTCTTTCCCGATATGTTTCAAGGTAGAGTTTATCCTCCTTCTATTTGTCTATTGCTCTTCAGGCAAGATCTGCTACCTAATGGTCAGGTCCAGTGCTCTCAGTGCAGAACATCCTGTGATTAGAAAGGTTTTCAGGAAGTCTTTATGGCTTCTTTTACATCGTCACCCTCATATATTGTATCATCTGGCATTAACCCCAGTTAACTGACTCCTGCAGCGTTGCAGTACCATTTTTGAATACCACCGGCGTGGCCAGTTTGCCATTTTGATCCGCGACCAAAGCATTTCCTCCTGTGTAAGTCTATGTTGTTTCTTTCTGTGTATCTCATAAGGAATTTTATAAGGACCAAATGAGACTATACAAGTAAGATAGCTTTATCAACAGGAAAAATTTTACAAATATTATTTTAGGATATTTCAGTATTTAATGTCAGATTGTAGAGATTTTAGTCCCTTAAATTTGCATTCCTTTCTTTAGTTATTTATGAGTACAAGAGCTGGGGTACAGGCCAGAGGTGCGGGGTGTGGGGGGGCGCAGTGATGATGGTGAGAAGATTCACCAGAGACAGAGTGGAGAGCAGAAGAGGCAGATCCACTGAAACATACTGCTCAGGGGAGCAGTAGGTGAAGCAGGAGAGGTCTGCTGCACCATGGGGATCGAACTGCCGCGCTGCAATGGCTGTGGAAACTCCACAGTGCATCGCTCAATCCCTTTTGCCACCAGGGAGGCCTAAATTCGCATTCTTTAAAAAGTGTGCAACTTTTTGAAATACACATGTGAAGATATGTTTTTCATATATATGAATAAGTTTATGGGCCATCATTCATTCTTTAAAATTAATATTGAATACCTAAGATGTTTAGGAACTGAGGATAGAGGGTTGAATGAAGTCTGAACACATGGGACTTTGTACAGATAATAAAAAGGCAATGTTCTGGGGCCTCCCTGGTGGCCTAGGGGTTAAGTCTCAGTGTTATCACCCTTTGACCTCTGTGGCTTGAGTTTGCTCCCCAGGCAGGGAGCTGTCCCATATGTGGAGACCTGACCTGTCTCAACACAGCTCCCCTCAGCAGTGTATCTCAGTTAATCCACTTACTCTGCTCCCCACTCTGTCTCTGGTGAATCCTCTCATGCCCCCCCCCCACCTCTGACCTATACCCCAGTTCTTTTATGCATAAATAAGTAAATCTTAAAAGAAATAAAGGCAGTG
This sequence comes from Galemys pyrenaicus, assembly GCA_019455555.1. Taxonomy (NCBI): domain Eukaryota; kingdom Metazoa; phylum Chordata; class Mammalia; order Eulipotyphla; family Talpidae; genus Galemys; species Galemys pyrenaicus. The sequence goes on along the minus strand of JAGFMF010012090.1, from coordinate 160,644 downwards.
TTCAACAAGCGTAAATACAGTACTCTAAAGAAAAATAATTCAGGGTGAAATGGTAAAGAGTCATTTATCATTGGTGGAGGTGGGGAGCAGAGGGAGGGGTGAGAGATTCACTAGAGACAGAGGAGAGCAGAACAAATGCTGTAGTGACTGCCAACAGCTTCACAGTGCAGAGACTTAACCCTTTGTGCCACTAGGGAGGCCCAAATGAACATGTTTTTAAGCATTCATCCAAGTAAAGATATCACATAACCAGGAATATATTTCGTAGCTCAGTAAATATATATGCCAGACTGTACACACCACTAATTTTCTAGTACCATTCACCATTATCAAATTAACTCTCTCCACCCTATCTTACAAGCTCCTTTCCCCTTCCTCTCTGGTAAATGAGGGAACACTGTAGTGCACGTGTGTGCGTACACACACGCGCGCGCTACAATAATCATTTGCTTTTTCAGCATTAAGACAGACCAATATCGCTGTTTCTGATTGAAGCCCATGGGGATTGAGGGACCCTCAGCTTTTGACCAGAGTGCTCAGGCTGAAATTTAGACATGAAGATTTTGTAAACCTTAATGGGTAGAAGTTGAAAATATTAACTCTTGTGAAAACTGCAAGTAACTTCTGTCTGGCAAGCACAAACATTTTAGTAGTCTAATCAGACTATTCCTTTACTCTGGAAAAACCCCTCCCCTGTGTCTTCTAATTATGTAAGATGTCTCAAAGAACTGGAGGAGGGATGACTATAGAAGCACCTATGCAGGGAGCGTTGCATATCTCTGATTTGGGTTGCTTTTGGTCAGAATGATTTGGTGTTTGTTTCCTGCCCTGAACCTTGCCTGTTTATGAGCACCTGTGGTTAGAGAACTGAACTTGAGCACAGCCCCCCCTTTGTGGGCAGGCAAATTATGCAGTCTCACAGGCTTCCTGCTTATAAGAGCCACACACTTAATGCTATACTGTTGCAACTTGAAATTCTTAATAAGAACAAGGAGCCCCACAATTTAATTACCTTGCTAGCCTTGTAGCAGAAGTTGGTGAAAGTGTTTTCACAAGAAACTATGAGTCTGCATGCAATACAAACTGATCCCACCAGGGTCAAAAATAAGAGGATTGATCCTTCTATTTTTCCCAGAATTCAGAATCAACGTTTTCTCTAAAGTTTGGTGGCTATTGTGGAAAAAAGAAAAAGGAAAGATTTATATCAGTGCTGTAAAATTGGACACTAGTACAAAATCAAATGTCCATTCTCCCTTTTACCTTTGCTTACCATAAAAATAACTCTTCTCCTTCCAGAAAGATAAGAGAAGTTGACTAACTTGGTTAAATAAGAGAGAGATTTGTGGGAGATCCTGTGTTTTATAAAGAGGAGTAGCTTTGCAAGGTGGACTTGAGAGGCCTTTGAAGCTATGTGGGTATGAGTCAATGATTCTCTGAAAACATTCTCCCAAATGTTGGGTTTAAAAAAAATAAAAGGATTCATTTATTTACTACACAGAAGAACTGGGGTGCAGTCCAGAGGTGCAGGGGGTGAGAATATTCACCAGAGACAAAAGGGGGAGTAAAATAGATGGATCTGGGGCCTCCCTGGTGGTGCAGAGGGTCGAGTACTGCACTCTGAAGCAGGGAGGGGACCTACATGGTGCGGCAGACCTTTCCTGCCTTGCCCACTGCTCCCCTCAGTAGTGTACCTTGGTCGATCTGCCTGTTCTGCTCTCCACTCTGTCTCTGGTGGATCCGATCACCTCCCACGCCTCTGGCATGTACCCAGCTCTTGTATGCATAAATAAATAAATCTTTTAAAAAAACCACAAAACCCAGAGGAATCTACTGAAATACACTGCTAAGAGGAGCAACAGGCAAGACCATGTCAGTTGGCTCCCAGGCCAGAGATCAGATTCATGCCCATAGCAGTGATAGTACTGAGACTTACCTCTAGGCCGCCAGAGAGGCACCCAACTGTTTGGATCTACAGCACAGATTCAGAGGGCTTTCCCATTCACCTCTTCCAGTATAAGGGCTGACAGTGATGCTTAAAATTCCCTGGAATGGGGTGAGAGCTGCATTCCTCAATTATCCCCACAATCTAAGAGAACTTGAAAACTAAATACTGGAAAGTCGTGTCCCCTTCTCTTAACTTCAGACACATGTGCTTTGTCTGCTTAGAGCTCTTGGGTCTTGATATACCACACTGCTGTGACAGAGGCTTGAATTGACCAATTGCTGTGTGGTTGTGTGCCCAGAATTTCCTGGTTCCCTCTCTTGCAATTTAAACATCTGCAATAGAGAAGGAAATTGATATACTTAAAGGAGGCAGAGATGAGACAGAGAAAAAAAGACCTGCTTTTTTCTTTGGATTCTCATAGCTTCCCTATAGAAAATCCCTTTTATAATAAGAGGGCTCAATGGTTTGTTGACTTGAGTTTATCCCCATTTCAAAAGTGAAAGGACTGACACTCAAACTTGTTAAATGATTTTACCAAGGCCCACAGCCCTGAGCTCCCATTTCATACCTCTCCCTCCCCTTCAGTCAATTTTGTTCACTTTGAGATAATATAAAACCACTTCCCTTGTGTCATTTAGTATTCTTTAAAAGAAAAAAAAAAGATTTATTTATGCATACGAGAGTTGGGATACAGGCCAGAGGTGTGGGGGTATGTGTATGAAAGGATTCACCAGAGACAGAGTGTGGAATAGAACAGGCTGATCTACTGAAATACACTGTTGAGGGGAGCAGTGGGCGAGGCAGGAGAGGTCTGCTGTGCCATGTGGATCACCTCCCTGGCCAGGGATCGGACTCGTACTGCAGTGGCTGCAGATGCTTGATAGTGCAGTGTTTAACCCCTTGTATGACCAGGGAGGCCCCATTTAGGATTCTATTGCAAGAAAAACAGAACAAAACTGGCTAAAAAATTTATTGGAAGTTTGGGCCTCCCTGGGAGCTTCCAAAGCTACTGCAGCGCAAGTTTGATCCCTAGTCAGGGAGGGATCCACATGGCACAGCAGACCTCTCCTGCCTCACTGCTGCTCTCCTCAGAAGTGGATTTCAATCGATTTGCCTATTCTGCTCCTTGCTCTGTCTTTGGTGAATCCTCTCTCCCCTGTGCCTCTGGCCTGTACACCAGCTCTTGTATGCATAAATAAATAAGATCTTAAAAAAATTATTGGACGTTTATTGGCAAGCCATAGTCTTGGAGAAGGAATTGTACATTTGGTTTTGAGAAGGTCTTGAACTAGAAAAGTCCAGAGTGTGACTTGCAACTTCTATGCTACTGCCTTAGGTGATTGCCAGCACATGATCAGGCCATATCCCCTGCAGTACCTTTGAGCCCCATCTCAATAGTAAAGTTACCTGCTAAGAGTTTGCTTGATTTCCTACTGTGCTGGTCCCTCTAAATCCAGAGTGGGCTCCCACAGCTAACAGTCCACTGGAATGAGGAAGACTAGAGAAATACCTCAAAGAATGAATCCTGAGCAAAAAAATGAACCAAAAAGATGCAAATTATACAAAAATAGGATTTTTGTATAAGATCTTTCCATGTAAATTTTCCACATCTAGTTCCAGTGAGAGAACTGAGTCTTTTGCAAAGGCCTACAAGTAGCCAAACATTTAGAAATACCATATAGCAAAGGCAAAGGAAACTACTTGAAACAAAAATCCAGGGGTTAGCTTTCTTTCTCTCTCCCTTTTTTTCTGGTGAGGATATTTACCTCCTGTGCTGTAAATGCCTCCTGTGCTTTAATCGCCAAGGCAAATATATGATGATTGTTTTATTATGGTTCATGTGAAATTTGGAATGAAGTTCTAATATTTCTTCCAGACATATCCCCATTTACAAACTGATCTGGTTGCCATCCCCTCCACTGCACCTTCCCTGTCTTGTGGGGCCTGACTTTATTTCAGTTTTTGACCATCTTCACTGCTAGACCTCCTGTATCATGGTTGTGCTGTCCTGGTGAACCCCATGCAGCCTGGTGAACCCCAAGCAGCCCTGGAGAACCCCAAGGTGTTCTTCCACAACACTGTTGACCGGGAGCCCTTGGACTGGGTTTCCTTGGAGCTGTTTGCAGACAAAGTTGCAAAGACAGCAGAAGACTTTTGTGCTCTGAGCACTGGGGGGAAACGCTTGCTTGTAAATGTTCCTGCTTTCACAGAGCTATCCCAGGATTTATGTGTCAGGGTGGTGATGTCATATGCCATAATGGCACTGGTGGCAAGTTCATCTATGGAGGAAAATTTGATGAGGAGAATTTTATCCTTAAGCATACAGGTCCTGGAATTTTATCCATGGCACATGCTGGACCCAACACAAATGGTCCCAGTTTTTCACCTGTATTGTCAAGACTAAGTAGTTGGATGGCAACCTGATGGTCTCTGGCAAGGTGAGGAGGGCGTGACTATTGTGGAAGCTGTGGAGCACTTTGTGTCCAGGAATGGCAAGACCAGCAAGAAGATAAGAAGATCTGCATGCTGACTGTGGACAAATCTAATACATTTGATTTGTGTTTCATCTTAACAACAGACCATTCCTTCTATAGCTCAGGATGCACCCTGTCACCCTCATCTGCTTGAAATATCCTATAATCTTTATGTTCTCCCTATCATTCTTTGGGCTCCATATTTTCCTTCTCCCCTTCCAAGTCTAGATGGATTGCAGAGTTAAGTTTATGATTATGAAGTCAACAATCAGCAACAACAGCAAGATTCAATTTATGTGGTGTGTAAAACAAAAAGAAAATAGTAATTATGCTTTGTTTTATGAATAAGAATGGCAAGATATCCTCTTCACAGAAAGCAAATACAGCTGGAGAGTACTTCAGGACTGGGAAGCTTGCCTTTCTTGTGAGAAGGACTTTGGATAGCACCTAAGTTTGGGTTCAGTATAGGAATTTGGCAAAATTAGATTTAACTCTGAATGTTACCAAAAATATACAAGTATTACCAGCACATGGAAATCTTGTCCACTTTAGGTAATATATCTTCCCATTCATTACAATTTGGATCAGGATTATTTTTGTGATAGACCATTCATGATATGTCTCTGCTTTTATTTATTTATTTATTTTTTTAAAGATTTATTTTTTGGGCCTCCCTGGTGGCGCAGTGGGTTAAGCAACGCACTATGAAGCAAACCGCAGCCACTGCAGCATGAGTTCGATCCCTGCCGCCGGCCAGGGA